>VWYH01000214.1:85879-162952 GCA_013399365.1 Pampusana beccarii | reverse complement strand
AAAAAAAACCCACAAAAACAAAACCACAACACTTTGGAAACAATTATTTACAAAGTTCAAAGTATTTGGCACCCTTTGCTTTGGCAAGATAAGGGCCAACAAATAACATCCACAGTCACAAGGACTTAGTCCAATTTACNCCCTTCAACTGGTTCAGTGAGCAAACCACCAACCAAGCACCCATGGGTCTCAGACACACGGTGTGAACTGTGGGGTTGTCCTGTGCAGGGACAGGAGTTGGACTCAATGATCCTTGTGGGTCACTTCCAACTCAGGACATTCTATGATTCTATGATCCGCTAGTGGTATTTAACACCTGAAGCCGCTGTCTTTGGAGGAGGGGAAGGATGGAAGATCACTCTCAGTGGGAGCCTCCTACCATCAAGTTCTTACTTGAAGACTTAAGTCTCACAGCTAGGCTTAACAGGAATAACTTTCTCGCCTTAATGCTGGAAGATGCTGGGGAATGGCACAATGGCACAAGCACATCAGCATCCATCAACAACAGCTGGATGTCAACTAGACAAAGGGCTGACGAGCCCTATATGGGCCATAGGGGGTTTGTGTGCTTGTTTTGAGACTGTCACAACAAGGCATTTCAACAAGCATCCTTCTTCCTTTGGAATCTTCTATGGAGCTCCTGTGACTCCAGAAGTTGCCCATGGACACTTGGGCTTCGCGGCTCCCTGGTTTAGGTTGTTGCTTTAGGCTGAAGACGGGGATTTAACACCCACCACTACTCCAGTAGCAATGCTTGCATGGGAAGCTGACATGTATTTTTCTGGGCTATACAGATCCACCCAAACCATATGCATCCTTGCTGCTTCTGAGAATCCAAGGTGAGGTAGCTGCTCTGGTTAGAGACATATTATAAATTTCTCATTATTTGTATCTTTTGCCAAAATAAGTAAACAAATAGATAGACAGATAAGTAAACACATTTGTGTTCAGATTCCCAGGATGATGGAGTAAGTTATCTCTTGCTTTTCCAGCATTTCGGTTTTCCCTCATCCATGAATTTGCTTGGTTTTATGCAAATAATAAGCATTGGATTTCCTGCAGGCCTTGACCACTGCTTAAATAATGCACACTCTGGGAGAGCTTTCTGTGTTGCTGTGGCTGAAAAAGTGAAATAAAAACTACAAAAATTGTGTTTGCAAGAACACCGTGTCCCTCTCCTCAGTGCAGGAGGGGGGAGCAAGCACCGGTGGGGCAGAGCAGCTCCCGGCTCCTGTCCAGCTCAGAACAACCAGCAATGGGCCAACCCTTTCACCAGCAGATTGCACCATCTGGGTACCTAGAATGAGAAAAAACAGCCAGACCAGCGGCCAGGAACCCCACTCTGGGCACCAGTCAGGCTCAGAGCCCCAGCATCTGCAGCAGTTTGAAATAAAGTTATTTTATTTTTCTCTCTCTTGCTTATTAAAGCATCAGGAATGAATTTTCCTATCTGAGCAAAAGCTCTAGATTTACCCTTAAAAGAAATGGTTATACTATCTAAGAAATATTAAAACCCGAAAAGAGAAATCAAAATACATCTAAAGTGGAAAGAAGCTGAGCTGTAAAAGCTTCGGAAGAGAAAAAATTAGAAACCAGCTATTCTCTAAAGAATTTATAGAGGAAAAAAAAACCCACAAAAACAAAACCACAACACTTTGGAAACAATTATTTACAAAGTTCAAAGTATTTGGCACCCTTTGCTTTGGCAAGATAAGGGCCAACAAATAACATCCACAGTCACAAGGACTTAGTCCAATTTACTTCTGTCAGCAAAACTAATTTTACAGAAAATACATTTCTTCTAGGAAGAATATTTTTCTTGCTACAAATTCATTTTTACATTGCTAATAAGTCTCTTAGCAGTAGATTATAAGTGCCTCTTAAGGCAGGAACAGGCGGGTCGCCCTGAGCGCAGCCAGCGGTCTCTTCTCCGGAAAAAACATGATTGAAGCTGAGGAGAATTTCGCCTGAGGAGGTTCACTGCAGGTGTTTGTTGCCTTGTCTGTAACCTGCACTGTTTCAGAAACTGTTAATAATTATCATATACCGCCAATCTCCAGAAACATGATCTAGGACTATTCTGACCTTTTTACCTTGCTTCTTACGTCTAGAAATAATAGGGCATTTTCAGGGCTATATGCCCAGAGAGTAGAAAAGAGTCCACCTGCCCGACAGGCTGTGTAAGGCCCATGAACCTTAAAAATTTGTTCAAAATTATCCAAAAATTCTCTGAAACAACCTAAATGTGATACCTGCTGAGCCTGATAAACCCTTTAAGGCAACATAAGTTCAGAAGAATTTAATTTCAATTAAAAAGTCATGGATGAGAGATGCAGATGATCAAACACAGCCCTCTCTGGCTGGTACTGATGGGTCCTGAGCTCCCCAGATGTGGCACATTTTCCAAGGAGATTCTGAAAAACACACTGATTTGCTCTCTGGAGATGAGCAAAAGTTGGATGGAGGCAGGAAGACAAGAAGTGGATCTGGGAGACAGAGAACTACAACTTTTCGACACATCACCAGGACAATCTGAAAAAAAAGATACTGTCTCTTTGTGGATAACTGCAATTATATCAACTCTACTTGCCCTTGGCACCTCACCTGCACTGCGGTCCCCCCGCACACACTAGGACTGGGCTGGGAATTCATCACTTGTGCAAAGAAAATATTTAGGTGATGAAGAAAGAGGATCAGCTTCCAGCTTTGGGTATTCTGGGCAATTCTCTGATCGATTTGTGCATAGAAATTTCACTCAAGGACAGAGATTAGAGGTGTCTATGGCCAGTCTAGACGTTACAAGAAAGCATCTGACCAAGTTACAATCTAAATCCTGCACCCAGAAAGGAGTCTAAATTCTTTAAAACAAGTTATTGCATTTTAATTCCTACCTTTCCTCAATTTTTGTTCCAAAGGCTTTGTGGCAATTCATGTCAAGGAGCTAAGTAAATATTTTCTTGCGCTGTGTGGAGGATGATGTCAGGCAGTGATGGAAGTGAAATACTGACTTTGTATAACTGTTTGTACCTTGGATAGAATTGACTCATTTTGTGAGATTATAGAAAATGCATTCTGTGATTATATATTCCCCAAGAGGCCTCGTGGAGGTGAGATTATGCATCTCGCAATGTTATTTTACCATGAAAAAAAACGGACTAAGTAAATAAAAAATCTGCAGGATGTGACTTCATCATGCACTGTTGACATCTGCTTATATGATTTAAAGGATGTTGCTATGAATATCATAGTTGCTAATGTAAATGATGAAGAAATCATAGGTCAATCATATAATAATAAATATTAGCATAGGTTTCCCAAGGCCAGAAACAGCTGAAATGGTAATTGGGATTATGATTTTACTCTTGAATTATGTGAAACTGAAGACACTTTGGTCACTGCTGCTTTCCTGGAACTGCTCCATTAAAGCCCAGCAGATGCATTGTCCAAGGTTTTTTTATTCCAAGAAATAATGTCACCTTCTCACAAGGATTATTTTTCTTGCAGGTAGGCACCCACCTCACCCCGTATGCTGCATTAGGTCGTGGCGTTAGAGGGGTGCGTTGGGTCCCCATCACTCTGGGTGCTGGTCTGAGGATGCAGCACCCCAGCCCTCTCACCCACGTCAGACACCTCGGGGTATGGGAGAAAAAGAGGAAAAAAGCCTCATAACTGTGCTGCGGCCACAAAGCATCTAACCTTGTCCTCAACCACAAGCCACTTCCCTCTTAAACACCAGAATAAAGTGCTCTCAAAACACATTAATGCAATAGCCGATACATTAAATTTGATGAAAGACCGGTCCAAACAATATGGTTTAAATTGACAAAACACCTGAAGCTCATGGCACTATTTATGACTCCGCTGAATTACCCTGGACACAGAGAAGACACACCAAAAAAAAATGTGGCTGCAGCTTTAGTGTAATTCATTTTGGGGTTATCTGGCGACACCTTATGCAGCAAAAAATCACACCAGCCAGGCTGGTGCTGCAGCACAAACGCTTTCGTCCAGAGGATGAGGGGGTTTATAGTCACTTTAAAGCACTAAATGTCATTCTTCACCTGCTTTCCCAGCTCCACACAGCCCTCCCTGCCACGAAGGCTGCTTGAATTTGTCCCAGACAGGTCTGAAAGCCAGAAGCTTCTACATGAAAATATTTTCAGTAATAGGAGTTGCTGGGTGATTACTGTATTACCTGGGGATTCCTGCCAACCGCCGCACACGGCAGGCTTTGGGAATGCTCCCAGATCATGTTTTTACAGGGCAAAAAAACCCTGAAATATAATCCTGTAATGCTATCTGAATATTGTTGGGCTGTTTTCCTTTAATGCTCGTACGTCCCCATAGCTGAGCAGTCATGTTCTAGCTGGTGTCGAACACTGAAATGCTCCGTATGAAGAAATCTGGATATGCCACGAGTATTTTAGTGCAGTTACACAAAAGTCTAAAATTAGGTCATAAATTATATAATCTTGCAAGGAAACAACAAATTTAATGACTATGCCAAACCAGAGATAAAAGCTGAGGAAGGAAATAGCATCTTTCTCATTAAATATTAAGGATCAGATCCTTCAAACATTTCCCAGTGACGAACTCTGCAGGAGTTTGGCATCTGTATTTGTGTGTATTCTATAGAATATGCTTATACATCATATACAAGTGCTGAATGTGATTTATGGAGCACAGACACATAGTAAGTATATTTATAATGCATAAATATATTCCATCAAGAGCAGAGAAGGTGATTAGTGACGGTTTCCTAAGAGGTTTAATCAGATATCGTGATGGCTTATTTCCAGTGTTGCTCCAAAAGCGTTTTTCATTACAGCGCACTGAGAAAGAGCAGGTAAAGGCATCTTTTTTTCACACTTACAGCAGCAGCAGATATCACAGACTCAGACACCAGCTCTGTGCATCCTCGGTGGGATTCAAGAACCCTGTAAAAGAAGAAAGATTACCAAGATATAACAATGAATTTGAAAACTCCCTGCAACCTTTGAATCTCTCCCCCTAATGCTACTGTGCCGTATCCTTTCTTTTAACCTCACACAAGACAAATCTGATTTGATCTATTTAAAATAATGCAGGGGTGAGGTTTTGTGCATAGTCCCTTAAATGTTTTAAGTGTTTCCCCTGGGACAGATGGCCGGCGCTGATGTCCTGAGTATGTTAATGAGAGGGAATGAGAATCTCTGATGGAATAAGCCAGATAGCGCTCCCGTCCTCGCTATCGTCAAAGCTGCTCTGATAACCATGTCCCTTTTTTCAAAGGTTTGAGTCATTTGTGGATTGACTATATAATCCTTGTGCTGAAGCCTGGGAAAACTGCTGTTGATGCCCTTGGCAAATTCGTATCCTAAAAAAAAAAGCATGAAAGAGTGTACCAAGTAATTTCAATTCCATAAAATACATTAAATGCAGCACACAGGTATGTAAATGGGAAACTCCATAACTGTAATTTGCCCATTTAGGGCCTGATCTAAAGGCTATAAAAGTTAATTTGAAATCTTTTCATTGATTTTAATGGCCTTTAAGTCAGACCCATACTCACTGCATATCATGTTTGTTTCAGTGCAATAGTGTATTTATCTAAAACATGAATTATGTGGTTTATAACACATACAGATCCACTGCTTAATGGCCAAAGCCAAAGCTTGTGAAATTTATTGACTTTAGTAACACACGTAAAATCTAAAAATCAAAAGAAAGTCCCAAATAATGATTACACTTTTAAAAAGTGAGATAAAAAACAAGGAGGCCTTCTTTTCATTATATACCAATACAATCTAAATGTATTTTAAGCATCATGAAATCCAAATGGAATTTCTCACAATTCCTCATTTCTGACTGCAGCAGTTCAACAAAAAATTACATGTAAATGATTCAAAACCTCTTGAAGAAATGGCATTTTTTTTCTAATTTGAGGAGAAGAAAAAAAAATGTTCCAACCCAAGCTCAGCAAGGGATAACAGTATTACAGTCGCTGCATGGAGAATTTAGCCACTCATAATTCTAAATCCTTCTCAAACGCTTTATTGCTATAAGGTGGCTAATACCAGCCTCTACACAACAGGACTCCCATAGCATTAACCATGAGAGATAGGCTTCCAGAAAGAAACTATAGCAAAGTAATTGTAAATCTCTAATGATGCATAAAACCAAGCTGAATTGGTCCTGAATTCTCAGCATAAAAGAAATGAACCATCAGAAGAACCAATTCTGGTGGCAGTATAACATACCCCGGTGTGGAAACTGTTTATGGTGTTTGCTGCAGTGGAAATATTCCTACTAATATGCAAGCAATACAAATTCATTAAAACAGCCTGAATGCTGCAAGTTCTCATGACACCATGTGTGACATTAAAAACAAATCGTCAGCCAAAAGAAAACCTCATCTACACCAAAACAATTCACCATCTTTCTCAGTCGTAGCCATATGATGAATTCAGTGGGTCCTGCTTGGTTTTAAACCCACCTTTACAAGACTTCCAGGGTGACGCCTCACCAGGCTGGGCTGTGCTGGAGCTCTGCCCCACCAAGACTTCACGTCCCCGGGTGCTCAGTTGAACCCAGACTGTCCCCATGGGCAGGACACCTGCCTGAAGCCCTGCTCCCTCCCCTGTTTTGCTCAAGAGCTGTGCTGGGACCTCCAGCGGTGGCCTTCAAGGGCACCAAGCCATGGCCAGGACCGTCCCTGCTGCTGTGCCAACATAAACCCCAAACCTCCCGTTTCCTTAGAAGGTTTTGTCAATTCCCAACTGGGTAAGCATCTGAGAAAACATGTAAATCCATAATTAATTATACCATTGAATTAATTAATCATGCAATCCACAAACTCTAACAACGAACCCAGCTTATTCCAGAAACCTCAATGCACAAACCTGGACCTTCACCCGTTAATCCATCACTGTCCAGAGGCAACTTGCTCCAGAAGCAGATTAGATTGATTATCTGAGAGCCCAGAAATCACTTACTCATGCACAAATGAGGCACTGCACATTTCCCCACCCAGGAGCTTCAGCATGGCCATAAACACGATTTTTTTTGAGATGAGAAGCCAGTCTTACTTTTGCATCTCGAAGATCTCTGGCTGGTTTTTTTTTTTTTTTCTTTTTTGACACTGCCAAGAGGTATTGCATGGGATGATGCTTTTCTAGCACCGGGGCATCTGTCCACTGAGAACTAGATTGACAAGGCTGAAACGGTTGGGTTTATTTGTTTGATCGTTTCACAACTCTAAGAGCCAGACATCTGAAAGCTCGGATACATCATTGCACAGTGTCAAAATCAACGAAGGCACAGATTTGAAATCTGCATACGTGGACAAAAATAGGGTGCATCTGAAATCAATTAAAACTTCTAGGCACTACCTAGAGAACAATATTTAGCCATAATAAGCATGCATCGATGTATATCACATTTAGTGCATGGGTTTTAGTGAAGCTGCAGTTTTCAAGTCTTGTATGTAGGACTCTAAGGCTTAGGAATGACTTTTCATTTTGAAAAAGCATTTTAAAGAATGCTCTTATATTAAAAAAAGAGTCACTGACTTAAAGTCAAACTAAAATGAAATTAAATGCAAGTGACTCACTGGGGCTTTCTATGCTTGCAGTTGCAACTATCTGCATCACATACTACATATGCAGTATAAAACATACCATAACTATGTATAGGTGTTACAGCCTTATCTATAATCCTCGTGGAAATTATGGGAAGAAAAGGTAAACAATTTTGGCAGGAGGGTCAAAAAAAACCCACAAACATTGATCTGACTCTGTTCCTACTGCAGTTAATGATATTTTCAACACTGACAGCAGTAGAAAAAGTTAGGTTAAGGATAAAAGGTGAAGAGATTGATTTTGCCTATTAAATATCCTCCTTGTACATACCTATATGTACGTCTATAACAATAAAGGAATGGAGGAACTGATGAAAAAGGGAAAAATCTCTCCAGGCATAACAAAGAAATGAACTAGTTCACAGCTACAAATGTCATTGGTGAGATGCTGGCACTGTGAGCATCTTTTTTATTTACTTGGGAGTGAGGGGTTTTTACCCTGTAAGCAATTTTTATGGCTGTTCATTTTGGGAAAAAGTCTGAACTACTTGACCCGTTGCCCTGAGGATCTCACAGCAGCAAGTGCTACCCAAGATACTCCATCTAACACCTCTATATTCAAAGGTATCTCCATTTTTTCCAATCAAATCAGAACAACCCTAATTAAATTTAAACAAGAAGCTAAAGTGAGATGAATGGTTTATAGGTGCTTCATGCTTCCCTACATCGATTAATAGATAAAGAATTCATACCTCCACCATATTAGTTGACAAACCCTGCTATAATTGATTCCTTGTACATGATGATCTGTAAGCACAGTGCACTCGAGTAGGGACTGAGCTCCAGCTCCCTCTAAATATATTTTGTGCTGGTTGGCTGCACCTACCAGGTATTTACATTCCACAGATCTTGTCCTCATATTTGAAGTTTCTCAATGTGTTTTTCACTTTAAATTAAAGTAGCAGTGGTTATTCTTGCATAGAATGCCATTATTTGTGACTCGGGTTTGCAATGCGAGCCGTTGCAACTGGACCGTGCTGTTCCTCGGTGCCCAAAGGATGACTTCGCTGAGTTTTATTTTTCCTTTTGTTTTCCCTGACATTGTCCTGTACATTGCTCTGCTCTGTAAGTGAGCAGCAAATGCAATTTTCTTTCACATGTGGCTGACATTTTGCTAGAGCTGTGCATTTACCACTTCAAAATCAGGATCTTTAACCCAAAATCCTGACCACTTCTAAAGCAGAGCAAGAGAAGAAGATATGCCAGGGGCTGTGCCAGGGACTGTCATCCAGAGACGACCTCCAACTTTCGGAGATGGCACTGACCGAGCTTATTTTTAAGCCGTTTACTTTTTAGAATACTGCATTTCAGGTTCGGGTACGAACCAGCAGCTGGCAAGAGATGTATACGAGGTTTAATCTGATTCACTGATTATTTTGCAGTTCAAATTTTGCAAGGGGCATCCAGCCCTTGAGACGGATATCCCTGTGTCAGAATAATGAAAATCAATAAATCTATTCAGAAAAACATAATTTCATTTTGCTTCTTAACCAGAAATTGAGATACACACATTTCTCCCTCCCTACTCCTCCCTGACTTAAATATATCCTGTGTTATGTAAGTAATTGTTTTGAACCCTCTCTAGGACACAGTCAGAGACATGACTCCAATAACACATTATCAGTAAAACAAATCAAAACAGTTTCATGTCCCTGCTGGGTTTGTATATACACTCTTAAATGAGCAGATTCTCTGGTTATTCACCCTGATCTGGTCATTGTATGCTTAGTCACAGCTGTCACAACAGGTGCTGAGCATCCTCCTGCTTCATGACACTGTGTTTCCTCTCTAGTTTGTTGTCAAATTCCTCTGCTGCCTTTCTCTGGTGACTTTGCCAGTCGCCCTCTGGCTCTTCCCAGATTCACCTTTGTAATTACTTCTGAAATCATCCAGGCCTCACTGACTCTGGATGCAACAATTCTTCATCTTCAGCATCAGTTCTTCTTTACAAGTTGACGTTGTTCATTCCGTCACATGAAACCAGTTTATCCATCAGCTTCGGCCATGCCATTCACCTGGACCTTTCTCCATCTTTCTCAATACCTGCAGCAACCACTTCTCCTAACTGCAACGCACAACAGTGCGTTGAAGAATATATTTTGGGACTATGTAGCATTTAAAGACTTATTCCTCCACGAGCAGATTATCTGCCCCTATGCAAAACCACAGCAGGAGCCTCCAGTGAGCTGAGGATTTCCAGATGAGGTCTCGCCCAATGTTACATTTAACAAGAAAATTCCTTGAAATTAATGTTTCTGCCCCAAAATACCATCTCTTCATTTCTGTTTCTCCCTAATGTCCTTCAACAGTGGTTTGGAGTTCCCAAAATTGAGTGCAGAACTGCTCCCCTCCCGTTCCACTCCTTTTGCTCCAGATTTATGTACTGCATTTTCCCACTGAGCTTAGCACTCATTGGGGATCTTTTACTGCTGAAAATCCTGTGAGTTCTTAAATTATCAGCAGTGTGCTACTGTTCACTAACAAAGTTCATCTGATGCAACAGCATATCAAACATTTTCAGTTCTTTAACAAACATTTTCTTACCTGGAAGCAAGATATTAAAGGACCTCCAAATAAAGAGACACTTTCAAATGCATTTTTTTTTTGCTATTGTCTTCAAGGAATATAGTGTAGGTTGAGGGCAAAATATACACAATTCAACCTCTTGTTTTGTAGACATCAGAATTTAGAGCCTGATTTCCAAAGTGCTATAATCCATCAGTCCCACTGAATTGCAAAGGCTGGTGAGGGAGAAACTAGACTGAACACCAGCTATGTAACCTGCATCAAAGCCCTGAAGCACTGAAAAGATTGGACCAAAACATTAAGGCAAAAGCACTTTAATGCATCGCCACCATTTTTAATGCAATTTATTAGCTGACAACCAGAAGTAGACACAGTGTTATGTATTCATCCAGATTTCTGTTGGTCACCTACACTTTAAAGAATTCATCCTCTGTATTGTTACACTTTTCAGCTCTTTGGACATATTAATTAACATGCTTAGCTAAATTGACTTAAATTCTTGCTGCCTTAAAGGTGAATAGATAATTAATTCCCCTCTTTCTTATTCTCCCTCTTTTCCCAGATTACTTTAAAAGTAAATTAATAATTGCTGGTGTGTGTGGCTTGACCCTTCCCAAGATGGGAAATCTCCCAGGCTTGTGTTTGATCACTTGTTAAACTAGAACGGGAGCAGCTCATCTGCCCTGCTATGGTGCCAGTCTTCCTGCATGTAGGCACATACTGCTGTTAAAGAAAACAGAAATCTACAATTTTTTCTCCCTTGTTCTAATTATTTTAATTTTTTACCAAAAATCATTGGGCAGAATAAAAGCAAGCTGGGTTGCTGTCTGCGGAGCTGCAGCTGACCAGCAGGCATCACTTCTCCAAAGGTAAAAGGACACAATCACTCCCATGGGGCAGAAATCAGGAGTTTCAGACCAGCTCCCCATTTTACACGGTATTTCTATAGCTGTAAAACCTTCATGCTCTGTGTTATTAACCTCTTTCTATTCAAGGATCCAGAAAAGGTGGCTGTGTCAGCTACCCAACCTGAAGTTCAAGACCTTTATGGGTAAGGCGACATTTTAGAGCATAATAACTATATAAAATCCTTATCAAAGATTGTCAGAGAGTTGGAATTACCAGCGGTTATCAGTCAATAATTGTTAGAGTAACTGATGGGTAAGCAGTAACCCTTCACATGCAATTCTTCTGTGGGAATGAGAAAAGCAGCTGGAAGGAATTCATAACAAGACCCTCACAGAGCTCAGAGAAATGTGATGTATAAACAGATGATTATTTCCTGTGGATATTGATGACAAATGAACTGGATTTGGTATGTATACGAAGTATCACCACACTCAAAGCCATCTGAACTCCCTGTGGCTCAAGGTAAAAACCTCTTTTGTAACTTAGGAGAACTCAGCACAAAGAACTAAATGTCTGGGTCACGAGAAATACAAAAATTTAATATTCCTCTTGCACACTTTTCATTTAATAAGTCTTTCCTGTGGGTTTTCAGCATAATAAGTCATTGATTATTGCAAAGAGTGCTTTACAAGGTAAATTAATTCATAAAGGAGAAACAATAACAAGTGCTAAGTAGCCAGATAAATAAATAAAGTGCAAAGCCTGTTGGTCATCTGGTTGTAAGTCATCCCCAGGGGACTCCCATGTCAGTAAATCAGCTGCTCAGTGAACACTACCAATACCTGCACTCCTCCTGCCTCATCCTTACCTATTCCTACAGCTTTATAAAATATGAAAAATACTCATAGAAAAAGCAAAGATAACCAATACTCCATTCCTCTGTTGGAAATTAGATAATATATAACAAGATGATAGCTAATTACATGAAGAAAAAATATGCAAAAAATGGCTTTTCCATTTAATTTAGAGAAAACTATTCAGTGCCTGGTCACTCAGTCCAGTGTAATAAATAGCATTCCTAAAAAGAAATCAAAGCAGGAAGAGTAGAATACCCACATTTATGGTTAAAGAGAGAAAAGGTTGATTTTGGATAAGCTGATTGTAGCTGTGAAATTAATCTTAATATACTGTTATGGGCACGGGCCAGGTCTAAAGATATTACCTGGCTTTTCACAGTGCTTCCAAAAATATTAAATTCTAATGAAAGACATCAAAACAAGAAACACGCTTGATGCAAACAAAGATGGAAAAAGAGCCACCTTCCCCCTTGGCACATCTCTGGTTCTTCTTCAGCTTATGTCAGGTATATGTCAGCATATCTATGCAGAACATAGTTTACCAAGCCAGTCAGCAAAGCAGAAGTTTGCAGCTGGCTTTCAAGAATTATAAACAGGGGAAAACTACACTAAAGAAACAATATAATTCCCCATGACCTCACCTTGAGAGTAGACACGTGAACTAGCTTGGATCACAAAAGATTTTGCACCAT
Organism: Pampusana beccarii; assembly: GCA_013399365.1. Taxonomy (NCBI): domain Eukaryota; kingdom Metazoa; phylum Chordata; class Aves; order Columbiformes; family Columbidae; genus Pampusana; species Pampusana beccarii. The sequence continues at coordinate 150,410 of VWYH01000214.1, read as the reverse complement.
TAAAAATATTTAGGAGATGGCGAAGTTATAGTTTATATCGCAAACTCCCTGCAGTGTTAAACTGTATAAATCCAAAATAAATGTTGCTTCATATTTTGACTGTACATGGAGCTACAGCATACATGCATATCTTAGCTCCTTTGATGGTTTTTAATGTCAAGTAGGGCTCCCATCACACTGTGAGGATATTTATTTGCACTGGTCTCATTTTATCTCTGCGAGACATGCCCTTTGCTGTCCGCAGCCTTGGAAACTGAAGTTTAGATGTTTGCCAGAAACATGCCATGAACATCCAAGCAAGGAAAGGTAACAGCCACGTTGGTTTGCAAATATATATTTCTCCCATTTCTGCAGCCAGAGGAAGAGGGGGAAAAAAAAAAAAAGGAATAGGAATAGGTTTATGCAGGAAAATATTCATAGAAATCACAATCTAAGCAGGGGAAATGCTAAATTCAAGAAATAAATTAGTCATTTATACTATGGACTTAAATGTAACCTGAAATGTGCTATTAACTCATTTTACACAGCACATCTCTAGGGGCAACAGCCACATCTTCCACTACAGGACTTGTACAGTCCAATTTAAAGCACATTAATGGTACTCACCAAGCACTACCACTATAAGGTGGCCTTACTGAGCAAAGTCTGAGCACTGATGATCTTGGATAGAATATTTTCCATTTGTGTGAAAACCTTCTTAAAGTAATGTACAGTTATCAGGCTACTTAAAAGTTGAATTAGAAACCCCAGTTTGAAATACGGTATTTCAAAAGTAGCAAGGAGTCCTTCCCCTCTCCAGAGATCACTGGTTTCCCAAGCAAATGGATGGATTATAATGAGCCATTGTGTATTATTTTCTGTTTGTCAGTGACCCAGTTCCCATGCTGTCTGCGATACTGAAATGGGAAACTAAAGCTCGGGTTAGATCTCTAGCTGGAATAACGCAGCCCCGCTCGCCGCATCGGTACCCGGCGGGCTGGGAGCATCTCCCGTCAGCACACAAAACTCGCCAACTCTCATTTCTTGGCTTAGAAAACATGAGAAATGCCTTTCCATCACCAACCATAATTTCCAACATCAACAAACAGGTGAGTAGGAACATACTGACAAACATGAATTTTGGGGTGACTTCAATAACAGAAATTTTCTTGTTTGACAACTCACAAAGCTGCGATGGGTTTCTGAGAAGAATATATAGATTTCAGCTTGTGACCTGGGACTGATTACATGATGAAGTTCAAATGGCTGTTGACATAGGGAGTTTTTCCAGGGTTGTTTGATTATTAAAATTAATATAAGCACGCAGTAAGAATATTCAGAAAGAGAGCTGCATTCTGCCTTATTATTAACTTCATAAAATATTTTTTATTTTCTAAGAATTGTGTATGTTGCACACTGATGATCCTTGCAATGTCTCACAAATAATGCATTTATACATCATTTAAATCACACATTATAATTTATAGGTTAGTTTTTTTATTCTCGTGTCAATCAATATCAGAAGCTGTATGAAAAAGCTTAGATTAGGTGAAACAGATTTTTCATGGTAAGCTTTAATAAACTAATGATGATATCATAAGACCTATCACAGAAAAACCTGCCATCTAATAATAAGCTTTTCCCTGTTTATTTATACGTTCCACCTCGTGTGTGTTTGTAAGAAATTAATATATATAGCAGAGTTAAACATGTAAATAGGTGAGTCGGCACTGGATAAAACCTGTGACACTGAGCTGCAGATTTACCTAATTAGCAAAGAGTGGATATTGAGATTTCAGCCTTTTTTATTGCGGCACACAACACCTTTCTGAAGAGGGATTTGATGTTTTATCCAAATAACTCCTGTAAGGTTGGCAGGGTGAAGACGACCACCCAAGCCCCATCCCAGCACAGTTCTGAAATGGTTTTGCACTGGTGCTGCCTTTGCAGGCACTTCAGTACTGGTGCTGTTGGGTCAGCACAGACAACGGCACACACAGAACCTCTGCTCAGAAGGCAGAAAATCACTGTAATTTCCTCTTGGGTCTGTCTTGCCCTTAATCCACCAGGCCGGAAGCCCCTGGATGGTGTCCCATGGCTTCCAGCGGTCCCCAGAGCACACGCCTGAGATAGTGGTGGTCCTGCTAGGCAACCACCATTCAAAACTATTTTAATTCAACATTTTAATCTACATTTCCTTTCCTGTATTTGTCACCCAGATCTAACCAAACCTCAGCGTGTGTGAAATGAGCCATCTGACAAAGCAACCATGAACATGGCCACATCATCATCAAGGCTTTCCTCACACACATGGCTTGCAGCACACATCAGACAGAGCTAGCTGGGTGCTAGCTGGCATTAGTTTGCGTTTGAATTGCTGTCAAGCAGCTACATTGTCCCCATAAAAAGGTTATTCTTGAGGCATCCTGAAACCCAAAATGTACCCACATGCTCCAAACTCAAGTGAGCATGGTCATCCTGACTGCTCTTCTTGAAAGCTTCCCAGCACAGACCAGGACAAAACACAAGTCCCTGACTCCTGGAGGATGCACAAACACAACAGCTCCTCTCTGCTGGCTGCACATGTCATGGTGGTTAAATGCTGACACTACTTACTGCCTCCCCCATCCATGGCAGAGCTCCAGCAGCTGTTGATAAATGTGGTTTCAGGATGGGCTCTGTTAGATCACAGATATTTGTAGTTGTGAAGCCACCTCCTGCTGAGATCCAGCCAACCACGGCCATATGGATCAGTGGGAGCACCACTGGCAGACACATGCAGGGGCCCTTTGGTCAGATTTGGCAGCATCGCTACCCAGCAGCCCTCCACATTGCATAGAGTCACCCCCATAAATCACTCACTACCAGGCATCTCTTCAGCAACCTGGAGGCCGTCCAGCTGGACCACGGGCACAGACCTCCACCTCTTGGCGTTGCAGTGATGGGCAATGGTAGCAAGGCGGCTTGGACATCGTGGGATGCTAAATGGTCTCTGCAGTAAAGGGATGCTCTCAGAGCCATGCAGGGCACCAGCTCAAATAATCTCAAGCTCTAAACGAGCCCTTGGTCCTCCCACCACCCTTCAAGGAAGTGTAGGGGAACAAGTCCACCTCGACCTGACATCAGCCTTTCTGCACAGAGAAACCCAGGTGCTTGGGAAGGAAATTCACCTCTGACAAAGAAAACACCTCTCACAGCTGCCCCTGCCAGCACTTTTGCTGCCCAGAGCAAATTGTTGCTGTTGTTGTTGTTGCTTTCCTGTGGAAAGGAGCAGCTTAGCCTATATGATTTAGAAATATCATTTGCCTTCTTCCCCACAGATGGCAAACTCTTTGGTTTCTGCCACCACTAAACATACAAATAAATCATCAAGATATGATCTGCTAACATATTCAAAATGATGTTTGGCCTGAGTATTTTTTTTTAGCTTCAAACATCAATTTCATTTTGTAATGAATACATGCTTCATCTCATAACATTTCATTTTTCATACATTTAGCAAAATTGCTTAACTGATACATTTTTTCCAAACTGGCTTTATTTCTACCCTAAAAAAATGCAAATCAAAGACTCGCACGCTTATATAATGTGCAGAATTCCCTACTGTTGGTTCAATCGCTATATTATAAAATATTCGTAATATCCATATTTTTTCACAAAATGAACTGGGTATTCCAACTTTTTAAATATAAATCACGTTAAGATACACAGGCAAAATTTTACAGGCCCCTCTGTGCAGCTATTTCCATGTGTATTTGCTCCCCTCGCTGAAGGAAACCTCCCCAGCACCCACCCACAGGCTCCGCATGCCTTATCGGAAACACCGGCGAGGCACATCCAGCCCTCACTTCATGAGCTTAATGCCCTTTGCAATTCTTGTCTGAGCAGTTGTTCGCTGAAGACAAGAAGACTTATTTCTATTCATTCCCTGCATAATCCACCTTATGAATTTACACCTCACCTACCCGCACATTCAAGCACCCAGAAATACAAAATATTTCCTACTGTGTTTTAAACCCACATCCTCCTGGATACAAGATAAGAGCTGAATAGCTTTGACACTGCACTGGTTTCATATTCATGTGTAAGTTATGGATACAGCAACAGATCAGCACTTCTTTGTGCTTCTCATTGGCTCTGGTTCGCTGCCTTAAACTGCGCCTGAGTCAAGGCCACGCTTTAATGCCATAGACGCTCTATTCAAATACCAGTATGACCACATTTTAAAAGCCACCCTGTACCACTTCATTGCCGCAGATGTCCTTTACATCTGGCAAGGGCCGTTTCTCTGCATGTCAACAGTAATTCAGTTTAACAGCTGTCTCTTTTGACAAGCTTAGTGTCAGACTCTGAAATGACAGGGTGACAGTTTTCCTTTTCTTTAACAGAACATAGTGCAAATTAACTATTTGAATGCAGGATCACCGAACGCCTCCCGAATACAATTTTCAGAGTCAACTAAATAGGATTGAGGAACTGTTGGTATTAACATCTGAAGCTGAAAACCTGTAGGGTCTGACAAATCAAGGCACTTTGCTTGTAATTGAGATTCTTACCTGAAATCTAAGAGTTTGACACCCAGAAAACCTTAAATTGAGTTGAAATAGACGTTGGAGGTAAACATTGGGAATTTGCAAACTGGAATGAGAAGTACTCTTCCTGCATTGCATTAATACATGAGTGAATTTTCTGTATATTTAAAGTGTTTATTAATATAAGCAGCTAATGGTATCATGTGACTCAGCTCAGCTTTCACATGGCACGCTGTGCACACACATTTTCCACAAATGTCAGACTTACAAAAGCCCCTCAGCACAATTTCTCTAGGACTAAAACCATGCCTTAGATAATACTGTACATCTTAATGATTGAAACCTTTAGCATGAAAACGAGCTTATGGACAGTAACAAAGCACCACCGTGATTTATGAACAACCAGTAAACGCTACAAAGACGCCACTTAATTTGGGTGCAAGAGTGAGCTTTATGAGGCTGGCTGTATTAGGTTCACATAAAAGCAAATTAAAAATATATATATAAACATTACACCACACATATTTAAATGGCATACTGATGTAAGTTGTACGGAGGGCCACGTTGTTGTGTTAACGTTATGTACAGGCTGCCACAATGAGGAGGAGGAGGAGGAAGGATGTTTCCCTGATTTGGTTCTTGTTCTACTGAAACCGATTGCAGACCTCAAAGCAACTGCAGTGGGTCTAGACTCCAGCTCACACAGTTTGTGTTCTTTTAATGAACTACGAAAGCCTTTCTGCTGTTTGTTCCTGTGTAAGCAGTTACATCTAAAGTACTAAAACAAACAAACAACAGAACAAACCAAAACAACACACAAAACCCCACAAACAAAACAACCAAAAAAAACCCCAGCAACAACGAAAAAAAGGGATTTAAAAGGATGGTACAGAGAGCATAACATTTAAATGCCATTAGTAACTGCTTTTGTTTGCTTATTTATATGTTGCTGTAAGTATTTGTATATGCTACCCACTGTCATAGCATCTGGGCACCTCATGATATTTAGAAAGATTCACACTCCAATGCCTATTACTATCTCTGAAAGGTATGCCCACTTATACAAGCTGAAATGGAGATTTCTCCTTCCACAGTCTCATAATGCAGTCAAGTTCTTCCTCTGTTATTCAGCTCTTTCTAATACACTATTGGTCACGACCTGCAGAACAAGCCACTTATTGCCAACCACTCTATAGCCAGGTCTCTCATACAGTAAAACCTGCATGTCCCTGCTCCGCACAAAGCATATATAGTCATCGAAAATACTTAACCTCCCTAAATCTATCCTATGCCCGAAACACTAATAATTCTATAACTTAAGCTAAACACAGTACTATTCAGCTGTAAATTTTACGGCTACCATCTCCACCTCTTATGAAGTGTGAAAAGAGGCTTCATATCTGTCAGTCTTTGCTCAGAAATGACTTTCGCTGATTACTTAAACTTTCGTTAAATAAGCTTTCCACAAGCTGTAAAAACAGAACACAGTAGGGAAAAAATTGGCTCTCTTTTAAAAGTGCTGTAAAGTCTCTTTTTGAATGAGTAATTAGAAATGTGTAAACTCTTTTATGGATATGTGAGAAGCACACACAAAAAATTTGACATCCCATGCAAGTATTTCTGTGTGCTATCAAATTTCATTGTATTTCGCAGAGACCAAAACTATACAGACCCAAAATACACATACATTAGTGGACATGGGTTATTTGCCAAGAAGGAATTTACATACAGTACAAGTAAAATGTCCTAATTTAAATCTACGACAACGGATACTCACATTCTTAAAGAGAAATCAGAGTTGTTTGTCTTTCTGCTCATATTTATACAGATTGCAAAGCTGTTGACAGGGCATGATTTGAGCTGGGCCTTTCCCACTGCTTACTGTTATTTTTATTGCCATTGTCAGCTATCTTTTCCGTATTGAGAATCAAGATGAGATGAAGATGTCCTGATTTCCTGAACCCGTATATGAAGACAAAGAGACGCCATGTGACCCAGCGGTCAGGCAGTGGGGATGCTCTGTCCTCATCCTCTTGAAAACTCCCCCAAATCCTTAGTGAAACCAACGCAGTTTTCCATCTTAATTTCCCCCCAGCACACACAAGCTGTCCACCCCAAACCCAAACTCTGCAGATGCTCTGCAATCCCCTTGTATGTTCATTGCTTTGGGTCCCTCTCCCCGTCCTTAAAACTCATGTTATTTGTGCTGAAAACTTGCTTTGACTTTGAACCTCATGATCAGCTCCACAGCAGGGGGCCAAGTATCTTTATCTAAAAATAAATTAAAGAAACCTATAGACAAGGGGGAGATGGGTGCTACCTCTGCGTGATCTCCCACCTCCCCGGGAGAGGGGACAGGGCATTTCGGGGACACCGAGCTGGAAAGCCTCCTCCCTCCAAACTAGTAGGATGTTTGCTTGAAAAGCCGGTGGATGTCACGCTGTGTACACGTACTGTGCACTATAAATAGTAATGTCTTCTACGCTCCTCTCCATGGAAAAAAACGGCAGGAGGGGAAATAGTCTCAAATCTGTGTAGTTTTCAAGCCAAAGAGAGCCAGCCTCATTCCCTGCTCGGCGGGGGAGCCGTAGGGAGGGGGTCTGACCCTCCAACCCCGCTGAGTCGGAGGAGCCAGAGGAAAAAGCAGGTCCACGATAACGACCCGGCGGGTCCCACAGCCCCCCCGGGAGCAAACCCAGCCCCTCTCCAAGGAAGGCACATCCTTACACATCGCTCCTGGCTCCCCAAAGCATCCCTCTTAAAGCAGAGCGCGCCCCAAAAAGCAGCTGCTGCCTCTCCAAATCCCGCAGATTTCCAGCATGGAAATGATACCGAGGACTCCCTCGGAGAGCAAAGAGTACCACACGGTGTGCTCCCTTCTCCCAGCAAAGATATTAGTGCCATTATTATTATTGTTATTATCCTTTTTTCATCCCCAAAAGAGTGATTCAGACCCCACCTGCAAAGTTCAATAGCCCTGGGGATGGCAGAGCGATGCCACCGCTCCTGCTCCCCACAAGTTCTCTGGCAAAGCACTTGCAGGCACCATTTGGTACCAAGTCTGTTATAAAACCGAGAACGGTGCAAATGTTTTTGAGCAGAAGAGCAAAATTATGAAAAAGCAAAAGGCTTCACATATCTTCCATGGGGAGAATGTATTTAGTGCTCCCAGCAGCTAGTAGATGGGGCAATATAAGCAATTTATTGTTTTGTCAATACCTTTTATTTTGATTTAATAACTTACAAAACCTATGGTCTATCTGTAGCACAGGCTCAACTTTCTTTACCCAACCCCACTTAACTTTCAAACACTTTAACTTTCAGGTCGAATCTTTGTCATATTGATAAATGGGTCTATTTAAATTTTTATCACTGAAGAATTCTCTCTGGTGTCTTTTTCACTATCAGATTTCATGCACAAAATAACAGGATACTTATTTTTTGTTATCCACCACACACACAAAAAAAAGAGTCACTACAGAAAGCACAGATGTGGTGGTGAAACATCTGTAATTTGTCTGCAATAGTATCACTCCGACAGACATTTCATACAGGGAGAAGTACAATATTTTCAGGAATAATGTGTAAAAATACACAGAAAAGCCTACTATAGGCTATATATGCTAACTGCAGACTCTCCTTGTGTTAACAAGTAAATAAGGCGAAGTATTTTACCCTCATGAGGCATTACTATACACGATATAGAGGCCCCAAGTGAAGTTTAATCTTATTTGGCTATCTGACTATTACTTCATTAAGCAAACTAAGAAAAACAGCTGCAAAGTCAACAAATTTTTAGATATTATTGCAAATAATCACCTGGTTTTCCTGCCAATAATCAGGACCAAAAATATAATCCTTATAGCCCTAACTATGCTAGATATGTTTAACCTTTACTTTAAAACGGTATTAAAAGCTGAATGCTGTGGCTACTGTAAAGATAGTAAAAACAGATACTGTAGGAATGTAACAGTGTTTAATGACAAGCTATAAAGAGTTCTACTGAAAGAAAAGCAAGAGCAAAAAAGGTTAAATAAACAGAAACCACAGTGCTCCCCATCTTTCTTACAGTAACTTTCCATAACTATAAAGCAAAATTTCTGCTATATATGAGTTGATTTCCCAGATCTGTGCATTAAATATTTACTTCTAACTATAAACTTATGTGAGACACAAACAAAAACTAATTTGCATTATTAATGATTCAAGAAGTGTGATGCTTACTCCCTTAAGATTCATAATAAAGAAGCAAATGCTAGAGATTTACTTTCTTTTCCATTTTAAAAGGCAAGTTAAAACGATAAAACTTATTTAATTAACAGAGACTCTATTTATGAATTAGTTGTTTCTGCCAGCAAGAATGTTTTAAAAAAAAAAACCTGTCTGAAATGAGGCTGAGACTACAAAGAGTCCATTTTCAGCTTGGGAGTCTCAAGGGAAAAATCAAAGAGTTTCTTTCTTTCAACAGTTTGGGTGAGATGATATTTTGAGATGTTGACAGCTGCCAAACTGCAGAACCAGTGAAGAACTACCAAACCAAAATCTTTTTTATATTTTTGAATTTTTCCCAATATCCAGCTCAATTTCCTTTTACAGCTCACAACTGAAATTTCTATTTGGTCAACATTTTTTTTCCTCTCCTTCGATGATCACTTCTACTTCTTTGGGCCAAAAAAGAACCCCATCTCTTTTAAAATTAACCACAAATAACAGAGAACCATTATTACTACCTTTAGTAGTGTTTCTATTATAATAATGTATTAATTGCCATCCTTTTCTTCTTCCTTATGTGCTCAGTGTGGAAGCAAATTCTAATGGTTAATCATCTTAATTGCCTCTATCACACTGAATGCTCTCGTTTTGTTTACTTACAAGATATTAGTAAAACAGAACTAACCATCTTTGCTCTAATAAACAACGTAGAAGTAAAAGCCGACATTTAAAACTTGTTTTCTGTTTTTCTGACAGAACTATTTATTAGATTCAAAACAAGCCAGCCTTTAGTAAATAATAATTGTAATAATAATAATAGCAACAATGCGTTCCATACAGCTCACACTGTTCTCCATTTTTCATTTTCTTGCTGAGCCCTGTTTCCACTGCTCAAGCCATCCCTTCATTGAATGCGGATCTAACTGGCCAACCCCCAGAAGCAAAATGGGTGTCCAGAGGGGAATGTTCTTGCCCCCTCACCAGGTATTTTTCTTTTCTGTTTGAGCATGAATAAAAAAATCCAAAGCCTTGGGTGCCTGATGTCAAAGTATGGTAGAAGAAAACTACTGGGATGCTGTTCTGGCATTAAGGTGGCACTAGAAAGGGAGAGTAGGTGGGCAGTGAGGGAGCAAATCCTGTTGAAATACGATTAAGTGACACTGAAGATAAGGAAATTCCTCCTTTAAATGTTGATTAAACACAGATTTTTTTTTTCTCTCTAAATTATAGTTACAGATCATTTTGTTTCTGTGAGTGAATCATCGTTCTTAGCATTACCAGAAACAGGTTTCATTCTCCCATTTCTGTACCTGCCCACCTCCATCCAACCCAGCCTTTTTCTCTGAAGCTCATTTACAGACCTAGAGAACAACCAGCCCTCCTGTTTCCCGGCAGGACAACCTGCTCAGGCGGTGGCCCTTCACGGTGTTTCATCTCATCATTTCTATAATTTTCTCTGTTTCCCAAAGAAGATTTAATTCAGTCTTTAAATTCAACAGGATGCCTGGTGGAGGGGGAGAACAGGAAGGGAGCGAGAGATGGATGAAGAGAGGGAGGTCTCCTTGTGTCTCCTTTTGGGCCAATCCCGCACATTTTACTGAATTTTTCCACAACTGTAAATCCAAAGGGTTCCTCAAACACGTCTCCAAGGTGTGCTGCTCACTCTGCTCCAGCACGAACCAGGAATGGAGGGGGAGAGGGAAAAAGCAGGTATGTGCAGACGGTGCTGGCTGCCTCCAGAAGAGGAGACCTCTGTACCAACCCAGCAAAACTAACTTTATACTCAGATAAATATGTACCATCCTCTGGATATCAAATCTAGGTTTATTTTTCCTTTGTGTGGGGAATCCTGGTTCATGCCTGTTGCCGGGATTGGGCATGTGTGATGTGTGGCCATCGAGTATTGCTTGTGGCCAGTCAAAAAAAAAAATCACATAACCCACTGCAGGTTTAAAATATCATTTAAACCTGTCAAGTCTCATAACTTCCAAGAAGGCAAATTTGCCATAAAGAGAATGGTTTCCACTTACTAGATTTCATATTCAGATCTCTGGCACGCAGGCTTGCCACCAAAGAAGTCTTTTATGCAAGCACATAATCAACGGAAGCCTTCATTTTCGCTGCGGTTAGATTTAATGTGATAATGAATATTCCAGTGTCAGCTCTGGGTAAACTCATGGAGTTTCACCTCAGATTCCCTCCTTTAAATATCTCACACAACCACACGCTTGCTGAGTGGTAAATAATTCAGTAGCACCAGCAGAAGGACACCTGAGATGTGTTCAAAATGCAGACGTCCCCGCCTGGCTCACGTCCTGCCCCGCACTCCTTCTTGTAAACAGCATGAGAAGCGCAGCGAAGAGCATTAAGGCTTTATTACCTGTTTATATCTGCCCCTCGCGATGGAGAGCAGACAGAAAAAATGCATGGCTGCAGCAAGGTGCCCATGGAAAAATCACCTCTGGGTGCAGCACGGTCACCCATGCAGGTGCCATTGGGCTCACTGCTGCTCAAGTGGCTCGACTGGGACATACAAAGTCGTAGCAGGGAACCTCGGTGGTTTTGTCCCAGACAAATGCCAGAGACATGAGGGATCCATATTTCCTCACTGGCAACATTTATTTTTATTATAATTTGCAGAACTACTGATGATATTTTGCATTCACTTGAGAGTCTCTCTGCAGTTTGCAAACATTTATCCACCCTGTATGAGGCGAATTCTTTGATGCTCATTTTACAGATGTGGAATGCAGCTGAATTAATATTACTGTGAAAACCTTTGCTGCCAGATTTCCCTGCCTATGTCACCGTATTTTACCCTTATTACCTAAATAGGGTTGCCTGGGGGAGCAGCTTTCCAGCATAATTGCTAGGAATCTGCTATTTCTTTGGGCTTTTCACCTATTTTGCAGTTATTGGCTGATGTTTTTCCTCTCCTCCTTTTTTGCCAGTTTCAAGTTTCCACTCCGACACCAAATGCTTTCCTCTTTTTCCACTGCTGTTAACACTAGGCAGATCAAACAAACACAAAAGTGTTTTCTCAAAAAATAATCATTAAGCATATCGTGCAGTTTAGTTCAAGTGACAGCTGAATATTTGTTTCATTAATAAGTAATTTGCAATTAATTCGTGGAGTCATTTCTAAAAGAACATTGTGATGTTTCCATGGTTTTAAAGTGGCAAAACACTAGTCATTTTTTGTCAAAATTTCAGTACAAATTGCTCATATGCATCCACTGGAAAAATCCAACCTCTGGTGAGGAGCATCCCCTTGATGTGGGAACAGAGCTCCCATTACTGTTAGTGGTGAGGCACCTACGTAAAATATGCAAATAACTGCAGTATGTAGGATTTGAATTTCAGGTGCATGGGAGCTCCTGCTCCTCCACTCAAATTGTTAGTAACAAAATTACTAAAGTTATGGGGTTTTTTTCCATTCAAGGCTCATATACAACTCTTTTTGATGCTGAAAGAATAACAAAATCTCCAAGCCTACAAAGGTGAATTTCTGCCTGGAATGGAATAAGCACCGTTTGCATTGACATTTTATTAAGAATTAAATAGAAGTTTAACACCCTTCACAATGTTCTTTCTAACCTTGTGAACTGGCACGATTTGCAAATAAATAACACAGGAAAATGTCTTTAATCCCAGACAGCAGCACCACCTCCAGTCTAAAGCCCAGGACCTGATTGATACCTGGCCAGCAAACACTAAGGATGTTTCTAAGCTACAGAAACAATCACAATTTTTGCCATATCACCTTCTCAATAACCTTCCCCCAAAATTATAGGTTAGGGAGTTGTCTATAATCATTAACTGCCTGAAGGAGAGAGACATATTACCAAAGCAACAAACCTCTAATCAACAGGGTGGGCGCAGTGCAGAAGAGAAAAATAACTCCTTAACAGGCAAGTTGCAACATTAAAAAAAAAAAAAAAAAATCTGATTTGGCATACATAGTTAGCACCCTGCAGGTGCAAAATTAAAATGTTGTAAAAAGTGAACATCATAAATTTGTGCCTATTTGGGAATGTAATTTGCTAGAATTATGCTTTTAGAGGGAAGTGCTTACAGGTTTTCATATTCAGCAGCAACAGGACCAATTATATTAACAAACAGATACAACTCTGAACTGACACAGGGAGCTGGTTAAAAAAAAGTTTGTTTTTGAATTAGAAATAAAGAAAAAAACCTGGAAAAGTGCCCGATTTCAAGCTATCCTAAATGAGATCAATATATTGCTAACTTGGTTGTCTAGAATGCCAAGTCCTAGATCCTTTTATAAAAGTCTTTAACTGAAAGGACTTTTTAATTTGTCAGAAAGATCAGCTTAAAATTTGTATTTAAAAACTTGATGCAATATCATAATCTGTGAGCTAAAAATTAATAAAGGTTGGATAAGAGAATCTATAATATGTGGCAAGAAAATCTGAAATCGATCAGCTGTTTTGTATCTTCCACCAATACACTGTGCTTTGCTACACAATTACTTCCATGATAAGATGTGGCTTTGCATTGAATGCAATTTTCAACCTATTAGGTTGATCCAGTTTCCACTGAAGTAAATGAAAAGATTACCATTGACTTCAATGAAAGCTGGATTAGACTCTTCACATTCACAGTGGGGGAAAAAAAAATCTTAATGATTATTTATGCAAGAAATTCCAGTGTAAAAAGCAAAATTGGTGCAAAATTTGTGTTGAATTTGAACAGAAAAATGAGCACAGTAGATACAAAATATGATTCCACTAAAAAATATGATTACTAATTATTCTGAATAAGCTTATAGAAATGCTATAGATGTAATTAAATGACACAAATAAACTTCTAAATCTAATTATAGCAATGGAGCGATGATTATACAGTTGCATTAAGAGTTAAAATAAAACATGATACCAGATAAATGGGTATATTAGAAAAGCATTATTAGATTTTCTTGCATTTATCCACCATCAAGTGTCACCAACCCTTGAAGCTAAGGACAAATAGAAGAAAACAGATAGAGGAGAAAGATCGAGTTCACTTGCTAAATATAGCCAGTAACATCAGGTATTTCTACTAGAAAAAAGGAGAGGTACCAGCTACCAATACATGACTTGCACAACAAATTAAAATTCTTATTCACAGTCCTGCAGCTCCACCAGAATTGGGAGCTTCTGTAAGTACCAGACCATAAAAGAAGTAAAACTTGAAAAGGATTTACTGCAGAAAATTGAAACATCCCAGACAAAACACAATATACCAATAAAGAGCCAATTATTGCAACCATCAATATTCAGCAGAGGAAAAGATATGCAGATTCAAGTAGGAAAAAATACAGTCATGCCTATCGTTTGGCAGAAGAGCATTACTTACAGATAGGAAAAGGGACACTCGCTTTATTTGTATGTTTAAATAATAATTTGATACTTTATCCATTATGTCAATAAATTAACATTTAGAAGGAACAAATACATGCACGGTGTCACAGTGAGTCTCCTCCTGATTTAAAATAAGTCATCCCTCACTTTGCTTTCTCTTGTCCCTGAAATCCATGTTGACTTAAAAATATATATATAGCACGTATCAGGCGTGCCAACTTTTGAAACCCAAGGGAAACATCCACCAATTGCCAGAAACATGCTTAAATCACTTACAAACTTACCTGTTTTTACAATTCAAACATAAACCAGACACAGCTTGCATGGGGTTTTTTGTGAGAATTCATCTCTTGGGAACTGGTAAATGCTTCTTTGGGAGGTTCCCTGTTAATAAACACCTGCAGCTTATCCCTATTTAGCAGTCACAGGCTGGAGAGGGTTTCAGTTTATAAGGTTACACAGACTGTGTCTGCCACCCCAGGTACAAGTTGGGTCATCAGCATAATAAAAAGAACAGGGGAAAAGAAGGAAAGGAAAGGGAAGGAAGAAAGGAAGAAACCCCAAAACAACACAAACTAAAAATAGCCTTTTATTCTGCTTTTGCTATAATACTATAAAGACCAACAGAAACATCCACATGCTCAGCTATGCCTTGGCTAAGCAAATCTCATAAATGTCTGAATTTCCCATTATGACCACGATTTCTAGAGGGAGATGAAATCTTTACCTCTCTCTAAATTGATGGGAGTCTCCCTCCTCCCTTCAAATGCCAGAATATGGAAGTAGGAGACTATCCCTCTGAAGGCTGTATTTTATAATACTCTGATGAGATGTCTTTTGATTTAGGGTTTGCATGAAGGGGAATAAAAAAAAAAAAAAAATCCATGTAGTCTGCCAGCTCATCTAACCCAACTTTAATCACTTACTGTGTAGACAGCTATATCTGAGCTAGTCATCTAAAATCCCTTTAAAGTCAATGGTGAGAAATAGATGTTTTTAGGATGCAATTAATTGATTGGAATGAAGAAAGATCTATCATATATGGAAAAAGAATTGTGGCCCAGAGGGTTCTGCTTTTTCTCATTTACTTTACAGGGAGTTCACACATCTGCATTGTAGCAGTCATCCAAAAGAGGTGAGAAGAATATCACCAATCTCTCCTTTTTTTTTTTTTTTTTTAAATCTCTTTCACTGTTCCTCTTCCCTTCTGTTTCTACATCTAGTCTCTCATGGGACATTAGTTCAATTTTTTACATTATAAGCCCATTAACCCCTCAAGGAAATAGGTCCATTCATCTGATGGTAATGAAAATTTTAGGCCATAGCTGACCACTCACCTGGGCCAGAAGAACTGACCCATCAGGTTTAAAGAACACATTAACGGATAGTTTCATGCCAGTTGTCACAGAAATATTCAGAATTGCACAGATGAGAGAAAACTGCCTACCATTTCACCACTCTCCCAAGGACCCCTGGGCTCTTCAGCCCCCAGGACTCTTGATCACATCCAAAATTATGATGGTTCATATAGCCTAATAAGCTGGGCTGTGATGATTTTCATGAAGACAAAGAGAAATATTCTCCCTCAAGAGCACATGGTGTATCTGTTGACTTGAAAATATAGGAAACTTCAGGGAGAAGAAAAATTAATAGTAACAAATTTGTCTTCATTAAGTAAAAATCCAATAAAGTCAACTTGAAATAAGATTCACCAGACTCTAATATTGTGGAGACCGCCAAATGCCTTTCTTTTGCCTGATCTACCACCCAACGGACAGCCCTGTGTAACTTTGTTCTGCTTTTACAAGCTGGTGAACCAGCCTATTTCCTCTCACCCACCAAAGAGCAACCATTGTACTGAAGATCTTTGAGAAATCCGCCGCACACTCTGACATAAGGGAGTAAAGTTTTGTTTCATGTTTTCCTTATGCCAGGGCATTCATCTTCAAAGTGCCTCGCACGCAACCGGGGAGCCTTAGAAGTGGATCAGGGGCGATTCAAAGAGCTTTGCATGGAGCAGGAGGGGGTTCCTGTTCAAAGCTCCGGCTTCGCGCCTGCCAGAGAAGAGCAGATTCAAAAACCGAAGAGGTCACTTCACCTACCTGTAGTGGGATCTCATATTCAGAAGACTCCAACTAAAAATAAGGGATATTTGGACAGTGTGATAACTGAAAACCCTCTAGGCGATGTTCTCGCTCATGCTCCCGCACACAGACACATGCAGAGCAATGGCTCCTTTAGAAAAACAACCCCAAAACTGTAGGAGATACAATGGCCTCCAGAAAACTTACTCACAAATTTGCTCCATCTATAGCATCCTCCTGGTTTGAGCACAAAAGTTTCCAATGAGCTGGACCACCACAGACCTCTGATCACACCATCTGAAACGAGGAAAATAGAACAAGCAGATATTTAATATATGATAGAGTGGTAGAAACACTGATTTCTTGCAATTACTCAAACTGATGCCATATAGAGGAAATATTCTACTTTGTTCAGAAATTAGAATTATCTGTTCTGTGGTTGGACCTGGAAGTCCCTGGATAACATAAGGGCTCTGCTAGGATGGGTATTGTCTAAACACAGAGTAACACAGAGCTGCTTTGCCTAAATTTATAATTTAAACAGGAAATAAAGAAAAGTATGGAAGAAAGTATTGGTCTCACTTAATGGATAGACAACTGTGACAAGGAGAGATGCAGGTTCATTCCAGAACTTTCACAGGCTCCTTTGACTTATATTGTGGTCTCATTAAAATCTGTAAAGCCTTTGGGTTATCCTTTGTCTGAAAGGCACTTCACATATACAGTTACATTAACACCTGTAACTTTTTTTTTATTAGAGTACCTGGCTTCGTTTTTCTTTTAAACTGATATTAAATGTTGCCTCCATTACCACATGCTTCATTTTGCTGCAGTGCTGACTGCGGTGTTGCAGATTCAGCGTGCTTACTCCAAGTTTGGTTTATAACAGCAGGCCAATATAGATCAGAAACTGACTGTCTGATTCTACTTTTTATGTAACATTTGTGTCTTTTTCAGATACTCCTACTTAGTAAATGTATTATTCCTTCAAAACACCTGATCAAATATGTTAGGATCTGGGAGATAATCTCAAGATCTTAATTTATTTGTATAATTATGCATGTACTGCATATACTCTGTAGTTGCCTATAGTTTAATTTGCTACAAGGCATCTCCCAAAAAGAGCTGACCATTTTCACACCCGTTCATCCCATAAGGCTGCTAGAACACACACTATGCTGTACAACCTGCTTCCAGACTATTTCAAAGCCCGTATTTGCAATGCGTTTCCTTTTCCCACGTTTTATTCTCACTTTCGTTCCTCTTGCCGTGACCTCACCTGCAGCAACGAGGCTGCAAGCCTTCCAGAGGTCTTCACAGAAAGAGCAATTGGTTTATGCCCCATATGTTTCCCAGGTTGTGAAACGGCATAAAAGTAGAAATGAAGAGCCTCATACTACTTTTTTCTTTCTGCTGTGCGCAATCAAGCCAGAAATTATCCCTTACTCAGAAAGAACCTGCCCATTCCCTCGGCGTACCTGACCCACCAGCAGTGGTCCACCATTAGCACCATCTTCCCAACGCCCACGCACATTGTCGGTGCTGCGCTGGCTCTTCTCCTGCTGAGCTCCTCCAGCGGGTCTGGAATGCTGCCTGTCTCCACAATGCCTGGGTTGAAAGAAAAAGTCCTGAATGTGAATGGAACACAAACCTTTGCCACCAAAATATGTGAATTCTTTCCCAAACACTTCACTTTATGTATTGCAGATTTGACCCCGTATATCTGGGAATTCTGAAGCTGAAACAGATTTAACACAGCTAAGAAATAATCACGGGAAAGCATTTTGGATTCAGCCAAGTATGAAGTAAGGCAGCCTGTTTTCTTCAAATCAAGCTGACACTACCTTTCATTACATTCAACTACATCAATTAGATAGAGCTTTAATGGAAAAGGATTAAAGTACAAAGGTAAAACAAAGAGCATTACTGCAATGTCCAGTAGGATGAAATGACTTCCTGATGTGGTAGGTATGATTACAGAATTACCAGAAAAAAAGGAAGGAAGGAGGAATAGAAAGATTTAATGTACCCTGCCCAGACTCACTGCAACAGCAACGTGAACAAGGGACATGGCAGCACACATATTTTGGAAATTAGCCCCCATGTCCCCATGCTGAACCTCATTGCCAGAGCTCAGATCTGAACTCTTTATTTCTGTATTTCCTATTTACTCCTAGCCAGAAAAGCACATTTCATAAACGCAAATTTTTAGATAAGGTTTGTTTGTTTACATTTCGTCACATTGCATCTGTACTGTCCCAGATCATTGCAAACTATTTACTTCTCTCTACTTTTATCCACATTTTCATTTGCAGGATATGTGACATTCAGCTCTATATTCCTTAAAAGTTTGACATCAGCTTCTTCATATGCCTAATTTGGGCTTGATTCAAGGCTGGGATAAATTGTTACAACTCAGATGAAGTCAATAGGAGCACAGCGACTTACATCAGCTTTGTGCCAGTAAATACCGACAAGATTGATCTCAAACTTTTTCAGAACAAAAGATTTTTGAAGATGGATTAAACAACATAAATGCTGAGCTGTTTTGCTAGACTGCAAATGGCATAACAGATGCTTTGTGTGACATCTCTGAATTATCCCTTCGTGGTAATGTTGACATTACATGGTATTGACTCATGGAAGAAGCTTAAATATCCTTTTAAGTTTTCAGGACTCTTTGACAAAGCACTATTTCATTAACAAAATGTTAATGGAATCTAGGAAGCTTTAACATACAGTATAGCCTGATGGTTTCAAGAAGCTCTGTTCACTGACCAAGAGATGTGACTGCAACAGAACAGTGTCTAAGTCTTATTTTTAGGCCAATAGAAAAGGGAGCTTCTCAAGCAGAACAGTCATCGGTGGAGAAAAGAGGACCCAAGTCTACTTCCACAGGTCTATCTTCAAGATATGGCTGTTAGAGGGCACTCCTTCAGCTAGGAGATTTTCCTCAAAATCTTGATGTAACTAAATTAAAAATAAAAGAATGAGGCTCTTCAAGAATAAGCAAATAAAGTCCTGAATGGTTGCTACCATAATAATGGTCACACCAGAATCAGCCAAGTTTAACTGCTGCACAAGATTAATACAGTCTATGACCAGAGGATCCAGGTGAGCTTCCAGGGCTCAATTTTCCTACTCATATGGAAATGCAATTACCTAATAAAAGAGAAAGGAAGAACACACAGAACATTGCCCAAAGGTTTCTTGGAGAATATCGTAGGTTTTGGTATAAAATAATTTAAAGAAATTATAAACAATTGGAATTCAGGGCAATTAAAGGAAGAAAGACATTTCAATCTTGACTGCAAAGTATCGTGCTCAGCCAAGGACACTGAACTTTGTGATCTTGCTGGGGTCGTGAATTTTCCACATGAATTAACAGATGCCCATTGAGCTGCAACAACCATGCAGGATTTTTATCCTGGCTGAAGATCTGCCCCATGATGTTCACATCCCATTGCCAGGAAAGCATCTCCCACCCGCCAGATAGCATTGGTCAAAGCCCTCTGTGAATAATTGCTTTATAATGCCAGACACTCACTATGCAGGGGGTCACTGGTAGCAGGGTTGAAAAAAGGACATTTGGATCTAAAATCACAAGCTGCTATAGTCAACACTGGAAAAATTAGCTCTATCGCAAAGGCTCTTATAGACCTAGGAGGATCAACACGTTCAAAGAACAGACTGCCGCAGTATGTTAGCAAAGCTTAGGGAAAGCTGAAAACCTTAAGGCCTTGCAAATCAATCTGTGTGCTGCACAAAAGTTTCTCCTCTTCCAAACCTGAGACAAATGCAGATTGTATTCATCATACTTTTAGAAAAACCTCTAATCAAAAACTTTCTCTCTCTTTTCAACAAGACTACAACACTCCAGAGATACCAAGACAACTGGAAGGCAGAAGTTCTGCAGAACATGCATGTTACTTATAAAGCTCCACTTCATCCCCCTTGTGATTACACGGATTTCTGGTACCCTGTCAACTCAATATATTTACACCCATTTTTTTTCTTCAGCTGCCACATTTAGCAACAAGTGCTGTGACCACAAATAAAAAAAAAAACAAACCACATTTTAAAAAATCTCCTCAACTACATCTGCAATTCCATTCACATAAAACTCACCAGATCCAACGAGCACTACATGTTAGGATTTTGCTTTCCCATCCATAGGAAGCAGTTGACTTGAGTTAAGCTGAGCTATAGCCCACTCTCCTGCCTCCCACTCCGGCACCTCTCCCACCAGCTGTTCCTCAAGGAGGATGTTCATTACTCGAGAAGAAAAACACCTGTGTAGTATCAGACACTGCTGATTTTCTTGATGTAAGAGAGTATTTACCATCTCTGTAGTAAAACTATAGGAATCAGCCTTTTTTTTTTTTTTTCCCCTTATCTCTGGAAGGGTCTTTAAGTCAAAAGATTAAAGAACCAAGAAAAGGTATACAAAAACTGATAATCCCAACACAGAGACCTTCCAATCATAAATACTTGTCATTCTTAGCATAATATGAAACTTTCAATATACTGTTTTGTTTCAGGCACATTTAAGTACCCTATAGAAAGTACTTTATGCTGCTATTATTCCTAAAGAACTTCACATGAGTTTGGATCCATCATCATTCATCATGTCAGCCCCTCTACGGATAGTTACACACGCTTTGTCTGCTCAGTTTTATCAAATAGCAAATTATTTGTATGGTGGGTCTCTCTCTTTTTGGATGTTCAGCAGCCTGACTTCAAACCTTTTACTCTTCAAACACTTTTACATCTGTGGGATTCATAAGCATCCCTATGTAGTCAGATAGAGAAAATCTGAACTTGTCGTGAGAGAGAAGGGCAGAAAACTGCTGGGCAGCATATTGCTGTCATCATCTAGTGTGTGGTTTTAATTCCTTTTCCATAAATCACAAAATTTTTGGGAGACCTGAGAGAACTGGCTGTTACAGAAAGCAGCACACTCTGGCAAATCCCATCAGCAGCAGAGTATCCAAACCTGAGCTGTGCTGTAGCTGGTGAAGAGAAAATACAATTAATTTCATTCCATAACTTCTCCTGAAGTGAGGTAGAGAAAATTACAGTATTTTAACAGGGTAATGCAGCAGCTCAACAAATCTTCAGCTGTCACCATGGACTGGATAGCTTCGTGCAGACAAACTGGTACTTGGTGGGAAGAGCAGCAAAGGTCTCAGCAGACACAGCAGAGCTCACATACAAGAGCCTTCTGAGAGGAACAGGCTAAAATTTTAGTGAGAGGATGGAGCCGTGGGATGTTTGATGCCAGCAAAAGACTTCCCGACAGCAGGCAGCAAGCACACCCCAGTGTGCGTGCGGTGCAGCTACAAAACTGAGCAAGAATGCCCAAAATGGCTATAGCTATATTCCTCTTCTCAACCAGGGAGAAGGGTCTTTATCAGGGATGTCATGGGGCTCTCCTGAGGGTACATAACAACCTCCTTGCATCATCACAACGATAGGCAGCAGGAATTAACTGCAATCCACAAAAGTTTTCCAAAATGCTCTCCCCTCTGATAAATTATGTTGTGTACTATTTATATACTTACAGGTATTCAAAATACCCATTTTTTTAGCTTGCATAAATCACATTTTAAATATACATGTGTAAGCACATGTATGTGTTAAATCAACATGATTTTAGTTTTTGTACTTTCAGTAGAAATCCCCCCACATTATTGTCAAAGCTACAGTTATTAATTTAACAGTTCTACTGCAAATAACGGAAAAGCAGAACAAATACTTAGCCTAGATTTATTCAAAATATTGTATAGGTTTCCTCTAAAATGTCACTTTATTAGATTTTATACAGCACTTCTCTCCCCCCTCGATGACTTTTTGCTCTGTAAAAGCTGTGTGAGAGGCATGGTGTGGATCAGAGCAAGCCCTGGTGCAGGGAGGAAAGGCTCCCATTGCACCCAGAGCCCCGGCCATGCAGCAAAGCCACCCTGAGGCCACGCCAGCCTCGTGGTGCATCCGCAGTATCAGCCCCACCAGCTCATGCTTCAAAGAAGCAGAAAAATGGGGAAGCACCTGCTTGGGACATGGACCCTGGTGGGGTGGTTCGGGGTCTGCAGCTCCTGCAAGGCTCCCTGGCACATGGCCACCCCCTTGGCCACCTTGGGTGTCCCTGGAGCTGGAGGTCTCCTCCAACCTGGCACCTTCATGGGCACTGGGGTTCCCAGAGGTGGTTCCCATCTTCAAATATGTCCCTTTGGAGCACTTCAGCCACCTGTTCAGCATAGTAAAATATCCAAACCATTTAATGAGGCTTTCAGTAAAACAATTCCTTTGAAGTCCCTCAGACCATGACAGCAATTAACTCAAGACCTATCTTCACTTTTGTTGTTTTACTAACTCTTGTTCAAGATCAACAACATCACTGATGGTGCAAATTATTTCCCTGCATAAGCAGTAATGGAATGTGTCTCACATCCAGCCGTTACACTCAGCTGGCAGAGGGACCTGATTGCAATTACAGTCACAATGTGTAGTTTCATCAGCGTCCCTGGGCTCCTCCTGATTTTTTTTAATAGCCTCCATTTTGCAGATGTAAGACCATAAGGCAATTCATTGTGTTTACTACTGGCAGCTTCTAGATATGCAACCTGCTGGCACCTATAGATGGGACAGGTAAGGATGGGATCGCGGAATGATACATACAAAAGGGGTCGGGAACTGTGGCTCCTCTGAATAAAACTACTCCCAAGCACAGTATTCAGTATTACATATACACACATATATTCAAAAACCTTTACGCAAATGTACACAACGTGCATTGTTTGCATTGCAAGTTATTTGTAACAATGCACACTGAAAAGCAAATATGGGATCAGAGTATAAACAAATATAATTTGTAAAAAGACCAAAAAAAAAAAAATCTGAAATATGAGTTTCTCCCGATTAGAAAATTAGAGAAATATCAAATGAGGAAGATAGCAAGCAACAGATACACAGCCAGAGATCGTTAGTCTAACAACGCCCTTGGAAGAAACTTTCTTAAGGTTTTCTGTTTATTTCTGTTTCTCATGGGGTTTTTTATTTGTTTTGGTTTTTGTTTTTAAAGTGAGCAAGAATGAGGATAAAAGGAAACTATTTCCCCACTAAAAGGCCTTCTACGGACCACACGGGATGGCCAGCTGGCTCCAGCCACCAGGCCATAACAGCTGCCATGGGGAAGGCCTGTGAGCACACACACACCGTTGAACAAGGTTCAAGACAACGATTCTCACCAGTGACAACACAAATGTCACGGGGAAAACCAAAGAACACCCAAATCCTTCTCCTTGTGTAGGTCTCACGATGCCACCTGCATCCTATACATTAATCTGTTGGCCAGGATTGCATCTCCAGACCTATAAGGTCACAACAACGCACTACTCCAAAGTAAAAAAGACAGGAGAAATAGTTGCAACCTGGAATTGCTATTCTGTGAGAAATTCTAATATTTTCATGAGTGCAGAAGGGAAAGGAAATCTTAAAAGATTCCTGCAAAATTGAAGATATGAAAACAATTTAGGCAATGTTACATTTTAATAATATGCAGATGTAGTCTGAAAACGTTAAGATGATCCAAATGTGACAAAATATAAAATAAAGCATATAGTAAACATAAGAACTACACTATAATAATAATAATAATAATAATAATAATAATAATAATAATAATAATAATAACAACCCCCCCCTGAAACCTGAACAAATTAAAACATTTCAGTATCATCAAGACAAAACACTTAACATCATACCAACAGAGATGAAAGTCAAATGATGCATTGGAACGCCTTTTGTCTCAAAACTGATTGTAATCAACAAAATTCCTATAGAAAATTTCATCTTTACTCAAGCTGGACTTTGGATTCAGAGCTGTTTGAACATGCTTTGACTACCTATACCCAAGAAAATTGCTGCCATCCCGACCTCTTCTGCAAAGGTGATGCAGGCAAATGGAAAAGCGTCACTCGTTCTTACAGAACTAACGCCTAGGGCCTATGTTTGCTATAAAATTGGTGGTCTCGGCTTATTTCTCAGCAAAGATGATTTAAGGAGAGGTAAAGCAAAGCTATTGTTAGTGAGACTTTCTTACTGTAAGAAACCATACTACAGTGCATTTACTGGTACGCTACGAAATACCATAAATCATTCTGACAACATGATACTTGTCAAAATAAAGGCTTAAAATACATCTTGGAATAAAATATCCTCAATCTTATTTATTTGTTTGCTCACTCATGCCATTTGGCTTTTCTCAGTGGGTTTCCCAATCGTTAGGGTGAATTAGTGAGATTCTGCTGTAAAAACATAACCATGTGCATATTCGCAGGCTTATACACACTGAATATCTGCATATAGCACTGTACAGCCACTCAACAGAACTAAAAATAAAGCTTTCAAAGGCCACTTCAGTTTTCCTGTAATATTTTTTTCCATTTTCCGGCATTTTTCCCCCTCCCCCCTGCCAAATATTTCACTAATGCTCAATGGTGGCACGGTTTAAGGGAGTCCTGCATGGAAAGCTCCTTCAGCTGCTTAGCCCAACAGCATAAATTTGATCTCGTAATTAGTATTCAGCTCAGCATCTTGGATAGAAACCAATGTTACAGCCAAGAGGTGGTTTAAATCACATAAATCATAGATCAATGACAGAACTCTAAGCACTGGATAGATTACAAAAGTAAGCTTTAGTTAAAAATAGATTAACCATTTCCCTGCAGGAATTCCTTCAAAAAAGCCCTGAATATAAAACAAATAAAATTAAATCTGATAATTTTTTTTTCTAATGTGTGTATAGACTAGATGAATTGTTCTTTCCCTTGACAGTTACACACTGATTAAAGAAATGTGTTAACATGCTATTTCAATGGAAAATATTGTAAATTGTGGAGACTTTAATTTTTTTTAATGAGCCTTTAATAGCCAGAAAGAATGTACCAGCAATGTTGTGTACAGCAGGTTTATAGCGAATACCACAGCAACTAGCAGATACTTCTTTAGTTGCTGTTTTTATAAAAAGAGTAAAAATCTTCCTTAAGCCAAGAAAAATATTTTTGAGAAGTGTTTTTAAAGTATTTCATGTTTTAAATTTTAGCTAGTGAAGTGCCCATTTCTAAGAAGTATCACAACCCATCTGCTATTCTGATTTAGGCGCCCATGGGGGTACTCAGCATCTTGAAGGATTGTGCCCAAGATCATCAAATTGTTACAAGTTCAGTGGAAGAGGAAATACGGTGCTGAATCTCTCCCCCTTGACTAGGGAAGGAAAGAGGCTTTGGCTCCTGACATCAAATTCTCTGCCATTGTTAACCGGCATTACACCAAACAGGGGTGTACTGACAGATGCAGATTCTGCCAACCAGGAATCCACCCTGCAAACTGAGAACTGCAGAATATAAATTAAAAGTATGTGCTCACGCCTGTATATTTTACTGTGTTTTCCTCCCATGAGGTCAGACATTATTGAAAAGGAAGAAAAAAAAAAGAACACCACCACTTTTCAGCATCTGAATGAAAATTTGCATGTCTATTTTCTTAGTTGCAGCATTGAAAGTGAGAAATGCCTTAGCAGCACCTCAGCCATTCCTCCGGCCAGAGAATTGCACAGTTCCAAGCCATCGCAGCTGGAATAATGCGCTCGAATTCCTCTCCTTGACTGGCAGGCACACGGGAGGAAAAAAAGCCTTTTAAACACACACAGTCCGAGGCAGTTCAAGCAACATCAAACAGATTAAAAACATCAGGCACCCAGTCCTGCCACCTCATATGCCCTCTTTATAATCTCCAAATGCAGCTTAAAATTAGTTAGAAAATGATCAAACAAACTGAGAGAAACACCAAATTTCCTACTCCCGGACTAACAAATTTTCAGGTCTCCATTTGATCAAAATATGGGAATTCACCCCAATAAAAAGTTGCACAGTTCTTGAACTGGTAAATAACTGTTATAGGCACCATATAATGAAACCAAACTTCCTGAACACCAATATCTGGTTGTATAATTGTCTTCCCATAGATAACAAAATAGTTACTATAATTCTTCTTATCATATCTAGACTTTTAGAAATATATAATACCATTTTATAGGCATTTACATTTGTTTTCAAATACTCTAGCTCCATCAAGAAAAACATTTTTAAACTTCTAGTGCTTTATGGAAATTACTACTAAGAAGAAATGAAAAAGCAAGCTGCTCGATGGCTATTTGAGGAAAAACATTCAGATTTCAAAACTGGCACTCCGTGTGATAGAAGACTGCAATATATGCAATCAAGAGACAGATTCAAACAATAATAACTAGCACAAGCTCCAGGGCATAGCAGAATGTGCCATGTACTTCAGACCCTATCCTTTAAACATCAGCCCTATGAGTAGTTCTGTGGAAAATAGATGGGACTGCTCATGTAAGTATAAAGTAGTCATAGAAAGAAGTTTTCAAAGGTTCTACATTTTCTAAGGTGCTGAAAAATGCATACCAAGTTTAGTAAAACTAAAAAAAAAAAAAGAGAGAGAGAGAAAAAAAAAATCCTGTAATAAGCCAAATTGTCAGAGAGATGTCAGGGTTAATTTTTAAAGGCACATTTCCCTCCAGCAACAATTCTCTTTAATTATTTCAATGTGAAACACATTATCAGGCATGCTCGTTCCCTGTTCTCAGCTCGTAGTGCCTGACACCAGAGAGGTACAAGATGTTATGACTTCACTGATGCTCACACACACGGTGCTGGGTACCCCCTCCATGCCAGCCCAGAACACACACGACAGCATTCCAGCGTGTTTGGGTGGGAATTTATCTAGATTTTTTTGTCTTTTTTACTTTGAGGTTTAATAGTTATGTGGAATAGATACCACAAATCAAGCAAGGTCCAGTGAGAAAGCCGCTGGTACACTGCAGCACATGGAGCTGCTGTAGGACGTGGTCGCAAAGAAGTTAATGTGAAACACTTTATGTTCCTCCCAGGTAGTAAGGGACACTGTTCAGAGACCCAACATAAAATATCATCTCAAAAATACGAGTGACAGTGGTTTAAAATTTCAATATGCAGAAGAAATTTTTATCTAATGAATCAGTTCAGCACATTTGATGAAGTATTTCAGATGGTGAAGGTGGGTTTTCTGTTTTCTAACACAATTTCAAACTTGAGAGGTGTGTATTTAAAGTTCTTAAATATGCAAGAACTCACACCCATCTATTCAACCCTCATTTTGGTGCAAGGGAAGACTGATCCTTTTCTTGAGAAGGGAGGCTGGAAGGGAAGAGGCTTTGGACCAACTCTACCAGATCGGCTGTAATCTAACGGCCTTTTTTATACCACCTACAGTAAAACTCACTATATAGCTAGTCGTAAGATTAAAAGCTTTTCAAGTTGCTATCTTGGGAAATTTCTTCCAAGGAAATTACTACAAAGCCTTGTTTTAGTGTGTTCCCCTACTGTGCGTCCTACTGTGTTTTTTTAATAAGGAAAGTTATCCATCCATAGAGGTGTATCCTGTTCTCCATGCTTGAGTGTCTAACAGCAGGCACATACAGTAGACACTCTGATGTTTTGCCTCTTTAATTTTCACTCCATAATGTTGGTGCCTGGTTTTCCTGACTGCACCTTCAGAGCGGTTTAATTATGGGCGTGCACTGAATTTTGAGAGGGGATTTTCAGCAGCAAAAAATTCAGATGTTATGAACAAGTTTAATATATGAAGATATTCAGAATTTTTTACCATGAAATAAAATCCCACTATGCAGTTATCACAGGATGGAAAGTGCGATAATATCACCAAGAGAAAAAATACAAATACTTCATGACTAAAAGAGAAAAGGGTACAGAGATGCTTCATTTAGTCTTTAAAAGATGCTTCATAAAGATATAGAGATGTTTCATATAGATAAAGAGATGCTTCATACAGATACAGAGATGCTTCATTTCAGTCTTTGAAAAGACAACTGTATGCTAAATACGCTTTCAAGCAAACAGGACACAGTCATAGGTTTCTACACTCAAACTCCCAACCAGCCAAAAACAGCTCATGACACTGAATTTATTGGCCCAAGGATCTTACCACTGATTTTGATGAGATTTGATGAGATGAGTCAAGCAGCTCCCCAATAAAAGCCTGCCTTACCACTCATATATCAGACTTGAAATGTTTGGGGTTTTTTTAATAATAATAACAGGCCAGGTACCAGGTTATAAATGAGCACTGCTCCATTGACTTCAGACAGGGTATGAAAATTGATCCAATGGAGCACCATCAGTTCTCACCAGCTGAGTATCTGTCCCTCTAATCACAATTAAAAAGATTTTCTTAGTCAATTAAAGGCTCGAGGCCTTTACTCACTTACATAAAATCCCTGTTGAAGTCGGTGCTAACAATACATTAATTTAAATCTTAACAAACTGCAGCACGCGCACTGCCTGGTGGCACCGTTAGTGCTACATATTGAAACACGCGCTCCTGCCATCAACAGAGCAATACGTACTGTTCCATACTGTCTCACGTGGCCCAGGATAATACCTGACTCCCCTCCGATTCTGACACGTTTCTTTAGTAACTGACAAAAAAATTAGCACATTCATTATTTTTGCTAACAGGAGTATGAGCTCTATGAAGAAAACATGTACCTATGCTGACAGAACGGGAGTACTTTAATTTCCAAATTACATACATAAATAAATCAAGCCATATAACCTGATAAATGAAAGATTATGAAAATAGTAATATCCTGCAAAATCTTGAAAGGCATCATAATTCCTCAAACAATTATCTTCTGTCATATTTGCGAGTAGCCCATGTAGTTCAAGAACGGAAAATACAAATGTGCTCCTTTAAAATTCATGAAACCACTCATTCTGTCATAAAAGCAGGCATCTTTCATGGCTACTTATTTCACACAGTCTCATAACTAATACTGACAGATACTTGGAATGCAAAAAAAAATGAGCACTGGACAAAGAATATGAGCTGCTCAATTCTTACATTTTGATGCTTAAAACAGAAAATAAAATCATATTTTATATACCCTTACAGCATTTCTGGTATAATTAAATTAAAATTTGTAGATAAAAATGAGATTGTACAAAGACTGGTGCTATACTGCTCCCAGGATTGGGCTGTGCTGCATCCATGACAACAGGATGGAAGGTTGCTTTTAATACTATTATCTTACATACCCACAGCTGAATGCTAATGCAGCTATACTGAGGAAATCAAGTTTCAGATCTGTATCCACTGAACTTACATCCACTAGGCAGGGAGTTTAAAAGCCAGGCTAGCATACAAAGACTAATATTATAGCTCTGTCAACTCCCCAAAGGTCAGATATTTCAAAAGGTAAACACAAATATTAATTGTCAGGTAGTTCTGTACTGAAGACCAGAACTGAGGCAAAAATCAGGTTTTGTGACCATAATTTTCTTCCAATTTTATTTTATAAAATAGAGGCACAGAAGAAAACAAAGATTAACTCAGATCAGTTTATGTTCTGAACACTGACAGATGATGATGCTGTTCCTTACAAACACTACCTCAGTAAGGGTTGTACCTGTTTCCTTCAATGAAGGAGATAGAAAACGTGTGGGAAAGCAGCTGGGCAGACTTATTTTCTAGAAGGTAACGATCGACTCATCTTTATCCTGGCTGGGGGATGCAGGTCCTGATCCCAGCCAGTCCTTTGCCTGCCTTCCCTCTGCTCTACCCAGAGGAACAGCAAGTTCTCCCACAGGCACCTCTGGACCTGCCCAACCTCTTCTACAGACATTGTCTCCAACTTCTCAGTTCCTCTTGTTATGGATATAAATACATTGTTTGCTAGAAAATCATTTAAAAAAAAAAAAAAAAGGCAAGTTACATTTTTGGGGGCAACTGACTTAATATTTCCCAAGTAAAAGAACTCTGACCTATCTTCTTCACTGGTGCCACCAAAATCAAAACAGTTCAGTAAGTCCCCAAGTGAAGAAGTCTTCTAAAGCCTTGTTCTAACAGAAGTGACATTGTGCAACTGGCAACACTGATCCATCTTCCAGAAGGTGAAGACAGCCTCACAATGCTTAGCGCACAGGTAATTTTCAAACATACGATGCTACCTATTTTTTCTTCTCCAACCCACTACACTTCTAGATGGAGAACTATGAACTATTTGAGCTACTGATCACTCTCCTACAACATGCTGTAACCCATTGTTACCCAAATCCAAGTTATTTATAAAACATTGGCTCATACGCTGTCGTACCCTGAACAATTCATTTTTATGTGCAATTTAAGGTTGCTGCAAGAAACTCTTGCTCTTTTATGTTCTTGGTCTGCCTCCTATCACAGTCAAGTGTGTGGACAGTCTTGCAGGTAAAAATGCCCCATTTTTTGGTGAACACATTCTTAGAATTACTATACATGAAAGAAACATAATAAAATAATTAATATAGTAAAATAAATAAAATAAAGATAATAAAATAATCTGAACCAACTGAACTAACATAAGGAGAAGAGGCCCTTGTAGTGAAGGCTTCTCAATTCCATCAGGTGGAGACCAAGCCAGCTATCATGGAAATGAGGGTTCACCCACAAACCACAACAGAACTGCAATTCCCAAAGGGTTTTTACCCGATGCAAAGTACTTTGTCTCTTCAAAAGCACAAATTCAGTGCAGCAGCAAAAAGATGCTTCATTTAAGGAAAAGTAAAAGGTGGCAACAATGGTCACAACAATCAAATTGTTGGCCTCTAAGTGTCAGAATGACAAAAAGTTGTAGCATTTCATGATATTGTAATTGAAAAAAAGTATTAAGTTGTTAGTGGAAGTGTATTTAAGAAAAGCCCCACACGTGGATGTAACGGAAAATTAATCCTTGGAGCCCAGAAAGTCCCTGAGGATGTAGAAACCATCATGAAGTTACCTCCTGTCCCAGATTTTCTTGTTGCTTGCCTCTGCTGACAACAGTTGGCTTTTCATTAGAGTATTTGATATCAATTTACTCAGACACTGGGGGCAAAAAAGGATTTCACTTTCTTCATCTGAAAGACACTGATCCACAGAATTAGTACTTTGAACAGACGCCAGGGTAAAATAGTGACACATTTTCTAAACTAATAACCACAGGTGGCCACAGCAAATTGTCCAAAGCCTCTCAGGGCTGCCCAGGCAGCCACGACTCTCCTGAATTTCTGATCATTCTGGTACAGACAACATCCCTGAATGCAAAGGTATTTCCTTCTAGCCAGTTCTTGCTGTGGCTCATATTTCTAAATTAGTCCCATAAAGGAACATCATCATTTTTAATGCCCTCTTTCAGATAATGCCCATCCTTCTGCAGCAGAGAATACAAGGTAGTAACTGCTCTAAGTGTATTTTCAGATTAAAATCTCTCAAAAGAGGTTAGACCCCATGTTGGCATGTATTAAGAACTAAAGTAACTTCAGGCAACACAACAAATAACCTCAGGAGGGGTGTCTACCTCACCTAACTTGATAAAAAGAGTTGGCTACCTTCTGCTTCTGGCTGTTTCCAGTGTTGGAAGGACCAACACTGCAAAGCACCTGGAGAAGCCTCCATCCAAGCAGCAATGACCCATTGGCACAAGGTTATCACACAGCTTATTCCCAACTGACTTGGCATCTAGTGAAACCTCTGGTTCATCCCAAAGAGAGCACAAAACTTTGCCCACTTAGAAATGTTTTGTCAGACTTTTGCTCATTTATTTTTCAAACCTTGATTATATTAAGGGTTTATCACAGAAACCGTTACAAAAAACGAACTTCCCTGAAGTGACTGGTTCTGCACCCATAAGAGATGTGATTTAGATGCTCAGGCCAGAGCGCAGTCACCTGGTAGGAGCCCTGGCAGGGGATCAGCCTTGGCTGAGACATCGCAGAGCTGAGCTCTTCACCGAGCTTATGTGCACCCAGAGTTAGGCTTAAGCAAGAAGCTGACTTTGCAATTCAATAAATGCTTCTGGACTTGCAGCAAGCAGAGCTTGTGCTTTGCTACAGCCAGAAACAGCATAAATTGGATGTCTAAAATCAGACAGCATGAATTTCCTCCTAAGCATCTCTGCATCTTGGTGGAAGAGTGGAAAATGAAGGTGGAAACCTGAAAGGATCAGAAACAACCCCCCCAGTTTATCAGCAGGACACCGACACCACAGGCACATGAGTCTCTGTAGTCAGCACATCTCTGACCTACGATGATTCCTCATGTGCAGCAAAGATCTGTCAGGAATTGGACTATAATAAGGTACAAAAAAAAAGATATTTTTATCAGAAGACTTGGGGATCAAACTGAGACAAGCAATTTATTCCAGCAGAAACCAACACATCACCTGAGAATACTTGCATAGAAGGTTTCTCTCCAAAACCAGAGAGCAAAGGGAAACAGAAAAGCATCAGTTATTGCTGTTGCTCCACCTTTTTTAATCATACTACTTTGATGCTTAAATGAGCTTCCTCCCCCTGAAACCCCCCTCTCAGGGCAGGTGCACTGTTAATTCGGTACAAGATGTGAAAAACAGCCTGCAAAACTGCGAGACACTTGGGCAGAGCTTCCCTTCTGATCTTCAGCTGCTTCCTGGCCTTCACCGCCGCTTCAGCAGAGACTGAACACACAACCCCACTTTTTGCCCACAGGGAAAACTGTAAACACTCGTATTTTATCTCAGAGTCATTTTGCAATATGGACGACACCCAGAAACATGAACCCAGCTTCAATCACATGAAAAGCTCTTGGCCTCACGTGCGGCCCTGACCTGGGGTGGGATCCATGGGAGGGAGAGGGAGCGATGATCCCAGGGGTCCTCCCACCCCACGGCCACGGGATGCTCCCTGGGATGCTGAGACCCGACGTATGGGGCTGAATCAATTCCCAGCCCCCATTATTTCAACCACCAATCCAGGCAGGAAAAATGCCCAGCAATTAAATCTGCTCAGACATTGCAGCTGGGAGATTTCATTTCAGCCTCAGTTTCTCCCACTGAACATTAGACTTGGTACTTCCAGGCAACTCTGCTTTTTTGGAAAATGAAAGAGTAAAGAAATTCAGCCTTTTTTGTGTTTAAAATAAACAATTATGTTCTGGGAGCTGGTCTGAATGGTTGGAATAAAAATTCTCAAACCAACTTAATACTTCCTGTATTTGAATAATTTGGGTATGCAGGCATATAACAGTTTGAATATTTTTATTGGATGCTTTAAAAATAGATGTATGATTTGGCTACAATTCTTTAGTAATTACTTCAGAAGAATTCTGAGGTCATATTGTTGCTTATGAAAAAAAACATATTCTCTCTGTCCAATAATTTTCCACTTGTCAGCAGCTAATGCTGTCTTCAACTGTTTCCATTTAAAATGATCTCTCTCACATTTTATTCTTCCTTAAACAAGTATTTCTGTTTTACCAAAGACACACCAAAAATTATTTGTATTTCTATTACTAATACAGAAGTTTTACAAGACAGAGAATTTACGGGTGAGGTAGTCAGCTGCTCAGGCTTATGCCAAGTAGCTTTGAAAAATCCCCTCAATAAACATAACACTGACATTGTTGCAGCATCATAAAACCACGGAGTCAAATCCTGTAAATGTGAAAACACTCAGGTTACTCATCTATGCATGTCTGCAGTCAGTCACTTGTTGCTGTACAGTTCTACCCTCCAACAACCCGAGCTCAGCCTTCCAGTCACATTTCTCTTCCCATCCCCGAAGGGCTTGGGGTTTCGAGAGGTAAACTCAACTCAACCTCCACCCAATGACTTCAGAGATATTTTTCCCATTTTTTGACCAATTCTCTATTTTTTTCCAATAATTGCCTGGCAGGCTTTCTCTCGGCGGCATTTGCAGGGTGGAGCAAGGCCTTCCCTCCTCCTCCTCCGGCTGCCTGGCGAACAGCCCATCTGGCACCCACGTGACGGTGTTTGCTACGTGGGATCTGGCAGAAAAGTGCCACATTACCAGTAGCAATCACAACCATAAAGAGCGCAATGACAGACAAAGAAATGACTTCCAGATTAGTTTTGGTTTTGTTTTGTTGTTGGTTTTTTTTCCCCTGAGATGCAGAGAAGGCTTAGGTATAAAACACCACTTTTTTTTTTTTTTACTGCAATTTGCAGTGGTAATATTACATGGTTTTGCAGTAATATCTTCAAGCCACCCATTCCTCTCCAAAGGCTTTAACATCACAAGGTCTCACCTAAGCTCAGCTCCCAGCCTAATGCTTTGTGGCATACGATCTAGAGAGCAGGGAGAATACAGTTGCTGTAGCCAAGTTACCCCAACTGAGAGCTGTTTGGGTTTAATACATACCCTTTAGGATTCCCTGTGTTACTGGGGGAAGGGAGCTATACAAACAGACTTGGGAAAAAAAAAATGCATTGCTCACATTTTTTAAGAACTGCCTCGGGCAGTTATAAGTTACATAAAGTTGCTGCTGCTCCTGTTGTAGTTATGCCGAAGTTATCTAAGGTGACTGGCCTAAATGACAACTCCACACTTGGAAAATAAAGATTCCTAAAAGGGGACTTTTCATACACACTAAATCAGAATATAACTGACAGCCACAAACTAAGACATGACTTCAAAATTTCATTGTAATCATGACGGTTATTCTAGGATTTTCTTTTAAATATACAAACCATCTATACTTAAAATCAGAGTAATTACTTGTAGATCAGCAGAGACTAAAAGAAACTATTCTTGTTTCCAGTAGTTGCATTCATGGACTTCATTTAGCCTGACATTTGTGTAATAATGTGAATATTTAGCTTTCCTGAGTATTTATTCCCTACACTCATGACTTCTAGAAATCCTTCAAAATCTATCACATTAGAAAGAGAAGATAAAACGAGAGATATTCTGGGGAAAATTACTCTCTTTTCTTAACATTCTTCTTCCCCCCACACACATTCTCGATTTCCCACACACATTTTTAAGGGACTGCAATGCAAGTTTTCAGGAGCTAAATCTACGAGAGAAATCTAAAAGAAAGGATATTTAAAACAATCAAGACAAAAATAAAAATCATCCCTAACTAAATAAAATGGTAAAAAGTTGTACATCTTTTGTGTCTTTTCTGAGAGAGGAATGATTAAAAATGTACCAAGAGCCCTGAATGCCATTTTACTGTCATTTCCTTTTATTAACCTTCACCTGACCTCAATCCCTAAGGCAATTTCAGTTTCTTTTTGTCCTCCCATTTAAATTCTTCGGTACACCAGGTGAGTACATCTCCGTCACTACAGAACATTCACAGAGAGCAGATTGGGAAGGATTTCATAGAAGCTGTTTGCTCTGGAGAGTCATTTCTAAAAACTTTAACAGGCACAACAACACATCACATTTACTCCAAAACTGGGATTTTTACAATCCCAATGACTTTTCCCAGGCGTTAGTTAAAACCACACCAGTTTACACCAGAGCAGGACCTTGGTGCTGCTGACCAGTCCAGCCTTACCAACCACGGCGTGTTGGCCATTCTCACCAACAGCTCTGCATCGCTAACAATGTCTACTTCCACATGAGTTATAAAACATAAGCTGGCCACTGAGTGGGAAAAAAGCCAGCATGAATAAAAGCTTAAAAAAAGAGATTATAAACTCTTTGCAGAAGAAGCAGATCCATCATTAAAAGTTTGCACAGGAATCTTATAGTGCAATTCTTTATTATTTGAAAACTCACTGTTTTTCAGTGAGTCTCAAAATCTTGCGGGATGAGTAGAAATAATGAAATGTTCGCATACTTAGACTCTGTTTTTCAAACTTCAACCTGTATAATAATAAAAAAAAAAAGGACAAACTGGGAAAGGGCAAAAAATATCTACAAAAAACATGTAAGATCTGTAAAATATTCCAAATAATGAAATATTAAGGAGTATGACCTATTTAGTTCATCAAAGACTGACTGAAGGGATGAGTCGATCCTCATCCATAAGAACTGATATGATGCTGAGGCTTCTGATAGCACATTTTTTAATCAGGAAAGATACGAGATTCAACAGTCAAATGAAGCCTAGAATCAAGGTGTGTAGTTTTAGCTGTTAGGAACCACCACGAGCCACTGCATCAGCTCACTTTAGGATGAAAAGATACTTCATCACACAGGGCTCTTAGCATCAGCCAAAAAACTATTCTATAATGTAAGCAGAAGCTATGGATTCATTGCTGCCAGCCAAATGTGTGATCTGATGGGATTCATAATATCTCAGTTTCATGTTATTCACCCTAGATGAGTTTTAGGGATTTTTAAAAAAAAAAAAAAAAAGTCCCAAACTGTGACACAAAGCATCAACATTTCTTGCAAACTGCCATCCAAAAAAAGTTAAGTTTGGATTGACTATATTGATTGTTAGCAGGAACCATTTTGAAATATCTTCTGGCATTCTTAATTTTTATTTTCTTGCTGTCTGTAGATTAAAAAAATGAGAGTAAACACAAACCTATTGGGTTTCAAAATGCTAAAATCACCTACCGTGGCAATTTCCAAACTCTACTGTTGCAAAGGAGGTGATTCATTAACTCCGATCCTCTCCTGTCTGCAATTTGACTCTCCACAAACCGGCTCTCCCTGCCAACACGAAGGAGTTGCAACAGGAAAGTCCTGTTGATCTCAGTCATGTCCTTTTTCTGATCTTAAGTACTTAATAATATTCATAAAACAATTAATGTACACTCTTAAAATTCAGGTATTTTCAACTGCGTTCATGCAAGCTCTGCCTCCTTTTCATTTCTAGATCCATCCAGCGAGTACCACCAGCTCTGCATGTGAGACTGGTTTGTCTAATCTGTGACAGGTTCTGCAGTTTTCCATTTTACATCTCCACCGAGTTCCCTGGTAAAATGGCCAGCTCTTGACTGACAGATGTACTCACCTGAGAGCGAGCAATACTTAAATGGAGGAACAAAAGGATCAGAAAATGCCTTAGGGAGGGAGGTCAGGTGAAGGTTAATCAAAGGAAATGACAGTTAGATGGTATGCACAGCCCTTGAGATGACATATGTGTATTTTGCTGGGAAATATTTAACTGTTTTACCTCTATTTAGGAAGAAACCAAAATAAATGCATATAAGACAAAATGCAGAAGCCATAGACGCCTCTTAGCCCAGCAGAGCTCGACCTGGTGGGATGCAAACTTGCCAGCTACGAGGTGAAGAAAGCCAAAAGACGACAACTCTTCATGTGGTTTCACTATTATAAAATGTTTCACTGTTGTGAAATACAACACCGTAACTGGCGAGCTAGGTAAATGCAATAAAGCTCTCATTTACCTTGCTCCCATATTTACTCCCAATATTTAGTGGTCTTCTCTCAAAATGGGTGCTGGAGCTAAGGAGGGAAAACTACTGTAAAACTCTACAGAAACTCATTTGTGTCTTATAATGAACTTGATTTGGCCATGTTCCTGCTTCATTTGCATTTCCTTTCCAGCAATTTTCATATACTTGGATTTTTACTTTCAATAGTACTTTCAAACAGTGGGTTTAAGCTTGCATGCGTGTAGAAAGGGATTTTTAAATACACTTGCCTCAAACATTTAATCATTAGATTTATTCCAATATTTGTTCTCAGTTACTTGGGGAATTAAACCAATACCACAAGACTTATCAATCACGAGTAAGTAACACACCCTGAGTTCTGATTTCTAGTTTTGATTTTTAAAAAAATAGTCAACAGAACTCATAAAAAAATTGACAACTAGTTTTTTATTCTTCCTGCAGAATAAAAGGCAAAATTCAGTGAATGAATTATTAATCATGAGTTATTCATCCAGCTCTACTAAAAACTAACCTCTTTCTTTTTTTAGGAATCAAAAAGGTCTTTCAAATATAAGTTGCAATAATGAAATATGGCAACAGATCTTGAAATGTGCCCTTACCCAGTCTGCAGATACGTAAAAGGTTACAGTACCAGAGTTATTAATCCCCCATCACTCTGACAATTGATTTTGAACACAGTCTGTGGCAGTCTTTATAATGCAAGATCATAAATGTTCAAAACTAATTTATTGCTCTTTGTTCCACCTGGCAAAAATATACTGTCAAATTGAGTTGTGTTGACGCAAAGATGCAGATGAGTATTTAAGTCTTATTTCTATCCACATTCATAAATTTGTTTGCAATACCTGTGTGTGGCTAGAAATATTCACAAAAGAGGAAAGAAAGGGAAAGAAATTATGCTGTCTTTAATCAACAGGAAATATTTGCACAAATACCAATAGGTATTTATTCTAAAATTAATGGGGAAGAGTTATTATTTTAATTTGTCAGTACTGATATTCTTGGTTTGTGCTCTGTTCCCTGGTATCTGTCAGATTTTCAAATATACACAGGTAAAAGCACTTGCTCCATGTGCATATTGGCATATATACCAGGCAAGGATTCCCCACAAACCAACGAGGGATATGCAAAACCTTTCATCCTACAGGCTGTTGGTTTGTTTGTTTCGTTGTTTTTTAAGTAGTAATTTCTAAGCCTGAACCAATTCTATTCACGCTGAAAATTCCTGAATTTGCCTTTTCTGCACGCGGCAGTTGCCACCGCCTCTGCCTGTGCCAGAGAGCACAAACCCCCAAAGAGGGACAAACCTGGAAAGGACGGGAAGAGGGGGAAAAAAGAAAAGGATCCACTTTACATTGAGTTAACACATTCATTTGTAAAGGTGAAGGCTTGTTTTTTAAGGATCGAAAAGAATATATCACGAAGAAGTTTATTTTAAGAATAAAATCCTGTCCCGTAGACCAAGCGTTCCATAATGAATGAATTACAAGTTTTGTAAAGCCTACTACCGAAGCAGGGAATTGAAACAAAAAAAATAGATGGGGAAGAAAAACAGAAGAGTTTTTCAACATCAAAAATTGCCTATCCAGAAGTCTCCATTCCTCATAGTCTCTAAAGTATCTATTCTCAGTAGAAAGATTAACCTGTAAAATTAACATTCTTTTCAAAATAACCACATAATACTTCTTTAATAACACTTTTCAATATTACATATTTTACAATCCAAGAACATAAACTTCCTCTTTCCATTATCTAGGGGCAGAACCATTTAATTGTCCTGACAAGTTTACTCCTTTTGAATTGTTATTTTTACCACGATATGAAGAAGGAGAGCTATCTGACTGCATGCTACAACTGCTGCATTCATACTTGTAGACATCGGCATGATATTGAAATTAATTTCCAGTATAAAACAGTTAACAGAATAACCTTAGATAAAGGCAAGTGTAATATTAATGTAATTCTTTTTGTTGGCAATGTTGTAAAGTCCATTGCTCAAGTAAGAAGCACTTTTCTGAGCCAGAGACAAATTAATTTTACCATTCTTCTTCAAATACGAATTTTGAAAGTCAACTAAAGGCTACAACAGCTTTGAAACATTTCAGTGATTGTTTTAATTACCTATCATACAGCTGTGAGACATTGCAAAAGGGAGGGGTGGGGAGAGAAAGGAGAACAACACCTGGTGTATTAGCAATTGTTTTTCTGACATAAAGAAGAAAAAAGGTTTCCCAAGCACTCGGACCAACAAAAAGCTCAGCAAAGTCAACACAGATTATTTTTGTCAGTACATTAATGTGGTATTTTTATTCTGGACTACGTGCTTTTATTCTGTCAATAACTACTTTCACTGTTAAATAAAACCACCAGATCTCCAAACATTAAATATATGAATTCTGGCAGCTTTTAAACCTTGCTTTTCAGCCCAAAGTTGACGCACACGCTACAATAAGTTGCTAAAGGCACACATGGGGCTTCTTTCTAGGGTCTCGTTTTCTAGGAAAAAAATAAAAGCTCGCTGCACTTTCGCACGCAACGACACAAAAAGGCATATTTTTGGTCATTCCAAGTCTTAACAGAATTGAAATCTAGAGGCTCTGAGGAGTTCTGATGGCCTTTGACACCCCGGCTTCCAGCGCCTCCGTGATAGCAGTGCTGGGGTAACAAAAGCCCACTCGCACGTACGGTTGTCATCCCCACGCTACATCTGTTGGCCATGCTGTTAGGAAGCGCTGACCCCATCATTTCACCGTAAACACTGCCGAAATCAACAACAACAAAAAAACAGAAATGGAAAAGGAAACTGGATGTCAAAAGTCAGGTCAGCACATTTTACTTGCACATGTGTCAGTAAAGATAGAAGGAATCACTGAATTAAATTAAATCAAAGCAAACCTGCTAATTAAAACAGCTAAAATTATGTTTGTGAAGATGTGTGACTGGTTTCCTGCTTATCTGCAAATAAGCTCCCCCCTAATATAAACATGTTTCTATCTCCACTTCATTTATAATAAGTCTTTAGGCAGATTGTAATTAGTATTTTGAGTTTCTAATAGAAGATCTATTGTGTTACTGGAGACATATTTTTCCTGACCATCAGGATACTTATTATTTCAGCTTCACTCTCAAGGGTTCTCACCTGTTCTTCTCATGCTGGTCAAAGTCTTGCAACCAATTTGTCTGAATCAAATTGTTTGGGTATGTGTCTGAATACCATCATCTTCAGAATGTATTGCTTGGAGTTAACCACAAATGCGGGCAATATATTCAACTCCACCTACAAGCCAAACCAGAAATTATTACCAGTTTTGCTTGGATTTATTCTGTACTTTGCTTTCCATTCAATGTCGAAAGGACGATCAAAATTACCAAGCTAGGGAGTAGAAAACCAGGGTCAAAACAAAAAGTTTTGCACAAAAATTACACTATTTTAAAAAATCAACTTTTTGTTTCTGTTTTACTTATTCCCAAGTTCACAATGCATAATTTTATACAAACCCAATTACATAGCTCAGTGATTTACTGGCAAAGCTGGCCAGAAGAAATTATCTGGCTTTAGCTAATATGTATGCCTATTTACAATCAAAACAAATCCACAGAAAATTGCAAAATGGCCACAAAGAAAAAAAAAGTCAAGTCGGAAATCCATCAGAATGGATATAGTATGCAAGCCGAAAAAAAGTTCACCTTACGTTATGTTTTCAGTGGATAACAGCTAAACCGTGGTTACGAGTACAGATCCGGTCTTTCAGATCATGCACTATTTATTTATTTATTCCAGCGTTTAACTTCAAGCACGTACGGAGTTTCATTGGCTTGGAAAGCACAATGTTTTCTTTTTGCCCTTTTCCTAATTTTTTTTAAGGCTTAGTTTGTACAGTAAACAGATGCATGGAGGGACTTCAACAGGATTACTCAGATGTTTACAGTTACCCATGGGTTTGAGCAGGATTTTTAGATTCCGGGCTCTAAGGCACTAGGCCAGAGCTGCATGTGCATCGCATCAACAAACGGCTACGCAAGTGTGATCAGATCCTGGTTATCTTAAACACGAA
The DNA here is from genome assembly GCA_013399365.1 of Pampusana beccarii. NCBI lineage: Eukaryota > Metazoa > Chordata > Aves > Columbiformes > Columbidae > Pampusana > Pampusana beccarii. The sequence continues at coordinate 108,929 of VWYH01000214.1, read as the reverse complement.
AATTGTAACCAGTAACACTGCAATAATGTCTGTGTATTACTTATGCTGACAAATATCTTTTGTTGTTGTTGTTGTTGAGACATTTCTGAAACAATAAAGAATGCCTTGGGAGGAGCACAGGATCTTTTAAATATAGTTTGTATAAAGTAAAATTTCTAAGCCAAAAATATAAACAAAACATTTGTGATTTTTTTAATTGCACAACAAATAATTTCAGATTACTTTATGTATTTTCCCTGAAACGACCACTGGGCACAACTCGCAGTCAGAGATTTTGTTGGATGTAGCCCAGAGTTCATTTACTCTCTTACCTCTAAGCAACTGCCTCCTAAAAATACATCAAATTGCAAATATGCTAAACCCCAAATTTTGCTGTAATTGCATGTGCCAGCACTAAGTCCTACATCAATAAGAAACCCAACTGATGTCAGCATGACTTGTGACAACACAAAATTTCCCTCCCCTCAGTACAGCTATAAAACTGGATCCTTGGTGAGTATATTTGAATTATGTGGATTATATATGATTAAACAGATTTGGATTAAATCACGGCAATGGGCTGTCTTATCAAGAACATACTGTGGGGACCACATTGATGTACAGTAATCAAGGTGACCTTATGGACTTATTACAACTCTGATCAGCTTCGGTGGATGAGGATATTTTACTCTGCAAAGATCAGGCTGCAAGATGTAAGGAGTTAAAATGCTGCTTTCCTGATGAATAGTTTTCATGCCTTAAAATTATGATTCAGGCAACAAAGAGCAATCTTTCTTGCAGGGGAAGCCAGTCTCAGCTAAACTCCTTGAGCTCAGTTTCATTCATCATGATGGAAAATATGGCTGGCTGTGCCTTGTCCTAGCATGCAAAAAAAAAAATCCGAATAAAGGAGAATAATGTCTGAACAAATAAATCCACCAAAATCCCAGCCAATTCAAGTTTCCCTTCATAACATCACTGTATTAGCCCACCTAATTTAAAAAAAAATATTCCAAATATTCCATTTAACCAACAAATTCTTGTATAAATGCACAGTAGGGTGAACCATAAACAACAGAAACAAATTTGTTCCTTGCTGGCGTAGTGGGGGATACAGCTGAGAAAAGAAGTTGGTGACACAAATTCTACAATAACCTCCAGCTAACCAGAGCTAAACTGTTAACTCCAAACACTTCAGACAGCTCACAGGCTGCTGCTCGAGAGCACGTTCCTTGTGGAAGCTGATACACATCCCCATATTTAATATGGGTAAAGTTGGCAACCATCACTACAGAGGTTGTTCCGAGGGTAGGGAGGAAAGACCTAACGGCTTTAAACAAACAAACAAACAAACAAAAAAACAAACAACACACAGGCTGCCAAAGTCTGAGAGTTTGGCAGAGTAACAGAGATAAACTGATCATCAGCACAGCTTTCCTGCACCGAGGCCGCCTGATTTCTGCGCAGAACCCTGTGCCTCTCTCCCGTGGATTAAGCAGAAGTTCCTGGATCCATATATAATGTGGAAGAGAAAGAGGGAGGAAAAGGGAAAGTAATGGTAACAGGAACACTTTCCTGAAGTTTAATGCAAGTTATATATCGGCACAAAAAGCTATTTAGCCCGAGATACCATATAAAAATTTCAAAAGGCTTGCTGGGGGTGGAATGCTGCTGTTACATAATCTATTAACACTTCAAAGAGTTTGTGCTGCACTATCTCTCATATGGACACGTGTAGTAAACACTATGCTCTGAACCTCTAGGTTCACATCTGCATTGAGGGACTGTATTATGCAGTCAAGCTGTGGTGAAGCCACAGGTCTGGAACCTTCCTCCCCTTTAACATCCACCCTCTAAATGAGTCCCCCACCCCATCCTCTCCTCCACCAAGGACATTTTTAGTAAGATTGCTGTGCTGCTAATTACATTACCATGGCACCCAAGTACCACACAGTCATGAGACCTACTTCTTTTAGCAGCCCTTGGGTTTGTAGAGAGGAGTTACGAGGAAAACATCCTTAGGTTTGGAGAGCTGAGGCACAAGGTCGAGTCATTTGTCCATCACCGCAGAAGATGCACGGGGCAGGAAACTGCTCGGTATGGAGTAGCTGCCAGAATGGATGACACGCCAAACCAGTTGCATGACCACCTACTTAAGCAACCACCATGCCCTCAGAGATGGTGCTGGGATTCCAAGAGAAAACCTTGAGCAAACAGAGTGAAATACCTGCTGGTCACCTGCACTCCGCAGCCTCCAGCTACGCCACGAGCCCTCGCAGTGGCCTCAGGCTGGACTCATGGCCTCAGGGCCCTGCCAGCTTCCCAGAGTCCTTCCTTGTGGAGTCTTAGTGCCTTCTTCTGCAAAGGCAGGTGAGATGTTTGGGCGGCCTGGCCCCAGGCAGGGCTCACCCTGCGGATGGGAGCAGTGCAGAAGCCCATGCTGAGCATCACAGACCATGCGTCTGCTTGCTCTGCAACAAATTTCTGCAGCAAACGTCAGGGAACTCAGAATTTTCACTTCAGCAGTCTTCTTGTCCAGTCTTGGGGCTGGAGTTGCCCTGTGTGTTATTCAGATGGCGTTCCCTCCCTTTGAGCTTCCTATAGACGATGGTCTGAAATGAGCCACCATTTGCATGGATGTCCCATGTGTTCTAACTCAGGTAACCTTGCCTGAAAGTCGACTTGTCTGAAACAGCTACTCTCATCCCTCGCAGCTCTTCAAGACCAGAGCACTAACTTGAAGAGCTATTTTCTCCATGCTATTCCTCCACGCAGAACAGAAATATTAATTTCCAATTCCTCTCATCAAGTTCTCTCATCTTCCATTTGCTTCCTCTAACAGACTTTTTAGCCATAGCTGTGCTACTGTAAGAGTTTGTTCATGACTTACTGCAGCCTGCTGTTTGTTTGCCTATTACTGCTATTAGGTCAATTTAAACCTTAAAGATTTGGGTATTTTTTTTGGTGTTGCCATCTCTCACCGTTCTGATGCTAAAACATTTCTTCCTACATAACTTGCACAGCATTTTCGCTAGATAATTATTAAAAAGCAACCACAACAAAACTTGGAGTGGAGGGCTTAAGCCTCACTTGCGGAAAGCACACCCTACCCAATCCCACCTCCACCACCAGCACAACAAGCTTTATGATGGAAACAAGCTCAACTGCAGCAGTTTGACAAGCTCGTTAATTTATTCAATTAACATAAACTCACAGTACTGCTTCCTGAACCTGTCAGCCAGCTGAACTAACACAACCAGCTGAAGACTTAGATATATTCCACCACTGAACTATCTTACTGTGTAGAGCTGAGGTCTGTTAAAATTGAGAGTGGACCCCAAATAGCCAGGAGTGAAGTACCTTGGCAAAAGGTGTAATACACTAGAGAGCTCACTTCTATGATAAAACTTCTTCAGACCTTTGCCCAGAAAGCATGGATGTCATGTTGTCAGTCTGCTCTACATTACTCAACATGCAATACTTGCGGTAGCAGTCAGATTAATTAATATAGATAACAGAAACTGTAGCACGTAATCATGAAAGAGAGCACTGAAATCATAAAGGACTACAGCTTCCCCATGGCACAGTGTTGGGGTTTTTAAAGTGTCCAGTCCCTTTTCAACAGTATTTTTAGATGAAAAGTGGTTGGCCAGATACAGCCATGGATAGTCAGTGGTGGAGGCAGAGAGAGAGTAAAGAAAACCCTACTCCTGACAATCAGCATCTACACTTTAAGCTGCAGAAGAAACAGCTGCCAAGCTGTTCATTAGAGAAGGGATTTGCCAAACACACTCCCTGATGCTCCGTTATGCAAGGTAGTACTATGTGTATTCTCTCCCTCCACAGAGATGTAGCCTAAAAGCACTTGTATTTAGTTCTCCCATCCCCCTAAATCTTCTCTACAAAGGACACTGTCACCACCAAAGCTCTGCAACAGGGATCGTTTATATATCTGACAACCTTTAAACCCCCAAAGAAAGGGAAAGGGAAGCGCTAAAGCTCTCTGAAGAGCTCTTTGGTGGAACAAGCAGAATTATGAGCAGCAGGAGAAATATGAGTAATTAAGACAACAGTATATCTATATCTTACAGCTGACAGAGGGATGCTGCAAGTTAGCTCTGGGCAAGGTGTTAGCAGAGGAAAGAACTGAGCAGGCTGTTTCTAATGTTCTTGTTGAAAAGCCAGCCCAGGAAAAAAAGGCTGAAGGGACAAGTTCATTAAAAAGAAGGAAGGAGGTTGGTTTAAGACAGCAGTTAGATGCAGACTTGTAAGATTAAAGGAACAGGTCAACAGCTATCTGTAACAAGAAAAGCAATCGTTTGGGGAGTCAGCCAATGTGGCAGCCTTGCTATTCTTAAAAGAAAACACTCTTAAATTATCTATCTGTGGGTTATACAGAAAATTAAAGCTGCGGAATTGCACCATGGCACAAAACAGAGCAGCGGGGTGGACCGAGGCTGCAGGGGATCAAAGGAGAGGAAGCCACGACGTTTTCCAACGAGCAGCCCAAATCCGTGGCTGGTTTTAGGCAGCCAAAGTTCACCCAGAGCTGGCGTGGTGGCCGGGACGCGGCGCCTGCTCCTGTCCATGACCCGACCGCCACATCCCCATGCAGGGACCTGAGGTGACGGGGCCATGCCACCCAGTGCCATCACGGCTGTCACCATGGCACGAAGGGGCCGGATCCGCTCCCACGCCGCGGCTCTTCCGACAAGTTCATCAACTCGATTTCAGCCCTTCCTCCGGCCCCGGCACTTGCCATGCTCCAGCGACTTCCCAGCTGGCAGGACGGCCCTTTGTGGCTACAGCAGCATGGTTTATAGCAGCCCCGAGGCTGTGTTTTCCATCTAGTATATATAAGTGAATTAGTGGAAAATTTGAGCTTACACAAATCACAGAGCCAGCGCACAGTTCGTCATGGCCAGGCAGCCTTTTCTCAGGGCTGGAGCAGCAGGAATGAGACGCAGTAAAGAAACCATGGGCTGCATCCACGGTTCCTGTATTACAGCTTGGGTTTGGAGATGGGAAGTGCTGTTAGTCAAGAGGAAAAAAGAAAAAAGACGAACAGCAGCTCCCATATCTACATAGATTGAATGTATGGCCGGTGCAGTTACCTGGGGCTCGCAGCCGAAAAGATCGATGCACAGATATTTGGTAAGAGCAGCCCTCCTCCCTCGCCTCCCAGGCTCCATCTGTGTGAAGGAGGAGATGGGAATTACACAAAGCGCAATACTTGCACTGGAGAAATGGCAGAGGGGTTGCTCCAAATTTACATTATTGTAAACAAGAGCAGCATTTGTCCAAATGATAAGAGCTGTAGCAAAGGCAGAGCCAGAGGGCACCAATCGAGGGTCACCAGCTGCAACTGCTGTTGCCACCCAAGAAGAGGAGCTCCAGGTCTGCAGCAAAGATGGGGGACAGGGGAGGCTGGGAGGTGCCAAAAATCTCTCATTACTGTTTTCAAGTGATTGCCCCAGTATGTCTCTCACAGCATCTCGTACAGCTGAGTTTCCAGCCATGCTCTGGCCGAGTGCCCCCAACGCTCCTCATTCCTGCTATGCCTTTCTTTGTTTGCACCTACAAGTCCCAGTCCTTCTCAATCACTTGTGTGGCCCCATCAACAGCAACAGCACTAAATTATCTAAAAAATACACCTGGAATACATGCTTTACATCAAAGCACAGCACAGGTGTGTCTCTTTTCCTTTCCTACTTTCTCAGCCAGTGCCTCTGTGAGTTAGGAATCTTGCCATTCCTGACCACCACTTATTTGGTGTAGAGTCTGAAGCAAAGGGTTTTCTTGTTGGAGGCTATTCTTTGCCATTTTCTCTGCTATAAAGAAGTATATGTGCCTATATGAGGAGCCTGCGTTGCCCTTTCCTACATAAGGCTGAGGAGAAGCCTGCTTTCTGTATATTTCAAATCACAAACTCTAACGGCTCCTTAAAATACACACTGATATTCAGCCCATAAATCAAAATTGATGGTCAAATCCTGCCTATAGATCTAAATCCTTCTTACACTCTTGTGTAAGACTCCATTATGTACCTAAGGCATCACACTGCCTATGTATTTCTGCCTCCAGCTTCAGCCATGTACTAGCACTGATTGAGAGCACCAGAGTGTGTAGCCTTTAAAAACTCAAAAATTTCTCACTTTCCTGAGCACTAAAATGCATCTAAAATAAGGAAAAACGACCTCCTGTCACTTTGTTGACTTGCCAATGAGTTTATTTACTCACTCGTCCTGCAGAGCAATTGTTTCAAGGAAATGCAAAAATGTTTAATATTCCCCAGCAACGCCAGGCAGAGCTACCTGAGTCTCACCCCTGTGCCAAGCAAAGACAATCTCAAGGCTGAAACAGCTCATCAGCTGCTTTTCACATAAAGGTGAGCATCTTTACAACTCTTTGGTATATATCTTGTTAGAAAGTGAGCTCAGAATTTCATATTATTATCATATTATAGACAGCATTCCTTTGATAAAGGGTCGAAGATCAGGAAGACAAGAAAAATAAGGAAATAAAGCCCAGCAACGGTCAGATCTTTAGCTGGCATAATTGGACACCGAAGTCCACGGAATTGTGTCTATTAGCAGGAGTGGGTGATCTGACCCATATGCTTACCACTTTCAAGTATAAAGATTAAAACAACACGCCTAACAGCAGAAATGGGTTATACTACATTTCAGAGAAGCTTGGGTTGCCTAAAATTCTGGAGAAATTTGCAGGCTGCCATCATAAAGACTTTGAGGCTGTTTACCCAAACTTCTCAATAGCTCTTTCTAAAAAAGGCTGATGAGCAACCATGTTCAGCAACACAGATTTTTAATGTAATCTGTTTATAGTTTTAGACCAATTTCCAGAATAGAACATTTTTTAAATGTCCCTAGCCTTTAGCATTCTCACTTTGATCATCTCCCATCATGTTATGGTTCAGAACAGAACGTGATGGAGCCAGGCTAACGAATCTGCCAGAAATGACATCAGAAAGCCAAGTGACCTGAAAAAAAAAAGAAAAAAAGTGCTCTATTTGAGCACCACGTTCTTCTTTAACATATTTCATGGGGTTTTTTTAATACATTTTAATTAATGCTTTAGTTTCACTACTTTTATTTTGATTGCATGAAATCTCAGAGCTTGTTCTTAGAAAAAACTCCTACTGAAAACAAAAGGAGCCTTATTTGACCAAGGGAAGACTGTAGGAGCTCCTCAGACAACAATAGCTAACAATTCTTTTTGGGGTTGAAGAGTTTAAATAACGAACAGCTTCTTAGGAGGTTAACTCTAAATAATAATTGCGGATTTGTAGCCTGTGGAAGGGAGAGATTGGTCTTTGACAGAGTTTATATTACTAACCTGATGTGAGCAGACAGTTGCAAAAATGAAGTGATACCAGTGATAAAAATATTATTTTTACATTTAGGCAGGAGGAATTTCATAGTAGCACAGGGCAAATCCCGCTGCCACCCCTGCATGCAAACACTCCCTACATGTGAAGACAGGGACTGACATGGCACGACTGATCAGGGGACATACTGACATAGTATGTATTTACTTCAAATATTTTTTAGCACTTCACATTACATTTCACATACAGGGCTTGCATTCCTTTCAAAAACTTTATCTACACAATAGCATTTAGTGCCCTTTTAAGCCAAGACATGTTAGAACTGGCAAATAAGTCGGTTAAAAAAAATGTTGTAATGGTAGCCCCCCCCGCTTCTATCTGATGTAGAAATAGATAATTTCTAGTACTAAAAGTGATTAAATTTGGTGCATTTCCAACTTGTATTTTAACAATGCATTATCTTCTGAATTGCTGCATAAATATTAATAGACAGCCTGATATGGAACTTTTGCCCGTAATGCCCTTGGAGAACTATAATCACGGTGAGTGGAGCAAAAGAGATGAGAGAGTGCACTGAAGATGGTGGCTCTATCCTCCAGCTTCACAGGGCTACCCCAGGTCAGGCACTTGCCATGCAGCAGCACAGATGAGCAATATCTCAAAGCCTAGACTTTGTCTAGTAGGAGATGAAAATCCTATAGACATTAATCTGCCCGATATTCATCTGAAATACCACCACCGCNAATACCACAACAGAAAAAAAAAAAAAAAAAGCGCCATTGATCCCAAGAAGAGCTACACTGATTTTTCTCCAAATTAGCCAGACTTAATTTTTGACATAACGTCCTTTTAAATTTCATCTGCAGATATCTGTTATTCTCATCACCACCAAAATGATTATATAGCATTTATCTACCTGAATTTCATCCCTCTGATACAATCTCATTAAAAGTCACTGCCACTCTAGCCACCATTTGAAAGAAGCCAAGTGCCTACAGACCCCCAAAGTCATGCTCAGCCTTCTTGAAAACGGGCCAGTTATTTAGATCCCTAAATATGGGCTTTGGGGGCTGAAATTCGGGTTACCGTTTTGGAAAACCTTTCTGTACAGCCTTTCTGGTCCACATAAACCACCTTTCTGCTTTCCGAGAAAACGACACTATTGATCTTCATCATTCTAATGCAAGAACCTCTCTTGAAATCCCAAAATACCAGCAGTAAAAAGCACAAGGAGAAAATATTTCTGTTTGACAACATCTATTGCACAGCTGTATTTTGGACACCGGTGGACTATGCTAAGGGTTAAGTTAATTTAACTTTCACCAAGTTAGAAAGCTGTGAATGTTTAATCACAAATGAACTCCAGTGGGCAGTTTGGTAGCTCACAGACAAACGTTCTCATTTTTATTCTTTATAGGCAGTGCTCAAATCATCATAAACCATATTTTAAAGAGGGAGAAATTTCATGAGGGGAGGGAGCTGGTTTATACGATAGAATAAGAGAAAAAGGCAACTTACTGTTTTAAAATTTAAATCCAACAAAATTACCAGAAATGCTGCTGGAAACAGAACGCTGCGAATTCATTATTTTGTTTCAAAGTTAGTTTATCATAAATCTGCCCTCTGACACGTAATAACTAGTAACGTTTCGAAGGTTATTTGATAGTAAGTTCAACAGTGTAGGTGACTGAACGTGTGAGCTGCATGATAATGAGTCCCAGGGGAAATCAGGCTTTAAGATGCAGGGTGAAGCATCCCTAGGCTTGTATTCAAATAGAAAAAACATATTCAAAAGTTTATTGTTTATCTCCTAAGAACATCAAATAATACACAGTCCTTCGAATCAAATGTATAAAGCACACTAGAGAACTATTTGCTGGGGGAAAAAATGCCTGATTTGATACAAATTCAAAAAAACTAACACCTTGCACACTGAAATGCATAGAGGGATTTTGATATAAAAAGTGGAGGGGAGTACTTTGGTTTGTTCTTTCACAGAACTAAAAGGCACAGCAAGTCAGTTTGCTCTTGCATCAGACTCTAGAAAGAGGAGCTAGAAAGCATTAAAACTCGTTTTCAAATCCTCTGCATTTCAGTACAATAGAGTTCTTTAGGTGTGACAAATACAAATTGCGCTACTCATCCTGAATTTCGTTTCCAAAGTACGTTGGCTGTAATTGATTAATTCGTAGTGTACAAACTAATTTAAAGCAAATAACGAGAGCAAAAGATTCTATTTTTCAGCCAGGAGGTGTGGGACACACACCCCACTCCAGCAGGATAATAGAGCCCCACCTCTCAGCTCCTTGCGCTCTTAAATAACAAGTCTGATGCTGCCCTTTCCAAAGTCAATGGTAGTTTTGTCATTAGCTGTGCTGGAAAAGCGCATAACACACAACTTTTTCTTTTTTTTTTTTACTATATAAGCTCTCTGTATTGCAAATGCCTAGGGCAGTGGCATTCCAAGGCCATAACCACCTGATGGCTGGCGTCCTGCCACCCACCACAGAGCGGAGATGATGGGTAGGATGGGATGGGAGCACCCACACCATGTCCTTCCTCGCTCACCTGCTCCTGCCTTTCCTGGTCACAGCATATTTCTGTACATGGAACACCTTAAGAGAAATAGCTACTAAAAGTGATCAAACGTGGCTCCTGCTGTTTAGGTGCTACAACCCTACCTGTCAAGCACACCAGTTGCCTTCTTTTAATGTGGTTACATAGGCCTCTCTGCAGCAAGAGGCTGTTATTTCAAAATGCATTTTGGAAATTGAGAACAAAATTAGACTTTACTTTCAATATAGCTTTCCATAACCAAAATCCATTTTCTGTACGTATTTTTAAATTGTCCTCCTTTTTTAATTCATTACTTAAACTGTTACATACTCTATACTTCAGCAGTGGAAACTTCTGCAGCATATATCTTACTTCACATCACTCTATCAGTACTAACTCTTAATATTATGATGGCTTTTTTCAGAAATCTAACTGGGAGAGGTTTACTGACATGCCACAAATCTCAATTATCATTAAAACTCTAAATTCTATATTGTCAAAAATCAGAGGTTGAAATGCTCTTATCTTGACAGGCTCTAAAATATCTAATGAATGTTTGTTTATTTGCTTACTATATTAGTATAAATTTCTGACACGGCCATTTTCCATACCTTAACTTTGGGTAAACAACAGCCTTTAAATATACACCAAAGGCAAAGATAAATAAAAACAAGCAAACAGGCTATAATGCTGTCTGAAATGCTTTTTACTATTCTTGATGAAGAATTACTACACAGAAGATGACTGAACCCAAAAATCAGCATAATCTTGAAGGTTACAAAGGAAACATATTTAGAAGAGATGGCAAACTTTCTGGGTTCATTCCTTGAGATATTATGCTAGCCGCAGTTCAACTTTTTTAATGTTTACACAAGATGTACTGAGAAAATTAGGGCTACGTTAAAATATTAAATACATGAAAAATAGTCATTAATACAAATATATTAAATAAGAATGGTCTAAAATGGATCGCTCTTTAACTTTTTTTATTATCAATGTTATTTCTTATTATTCCAGAAAGAAGTTTAAAATGTACATTACTAGACTAAGTTAGTTCTGCTAAAAGGCGCATAAATCAGTGCGCCCCTTTTCCTACGGAGCACAAAGCTCCTGGTTGTCGGAGGTATTTGCGGATCCTCACCGAGCGACTCTGCTCGGAGTCCTTCCTCTGTGTGGTCTTTCAGAACTGTCGTTATCAGCTTTCTGTTTATTATTGTGCTCAGTTTAAAGGGAATTTGCCAAGTGATCCCTGGACTCCAATCTTTAGGCCTGTTGTCAGGACAAATTAATTTACGTGGAAACCCACTGTGCCTCAGATACCATCTAGGAAATGTAGGATTAATGGAGTCCCTGTACAACAAGCTTTGTAGTGCGGCTGCTGGGGGAGGGGAGCGACTCTTGGAAGGGAGAAATAACAAAAATAAAGCCCTTGCACTTTGGGTTAGTTTGGGGGAACTTCACTTTTTTTATTTTATTACCTCAACTAGCATCAATAATATTTAAAATACAGTGTAGTAACTGAATATGAACAGGCAACTTTTTAACAGAAAGAGCAGTGAATGGAAACTCTATATTACCAAAGATGAGGGACCTGAGGTCTAATTATCAATATTTTATATTTTACATGCTCAAGACAATCTCTTCAGTAGGTAAAAACAGGATATTAAGAGTCTCCTGTGAATCTTAGTAGAAAATAATGAAACTCAATACATGATCTTTTGGAAAAGGGGTATTAAAGCTGGATTTCTTACAGGGCTATGTCATTACTTTGTTAGCTGATATTTTAGGCTCTTTTTTTTCAAAATATATATTATTTCATTGTTAAAAAACTGCCACTATTCTTGCAATAAGTATACACTAAAAGCTTACTTTCCTGCCTAGAAAAATGAAGTAATTATTTTCCTTAGTGATGCTAAATTAGAGTTGAATTTAGAGCTGTAACAGATTAAGCAATGTTTTCCCCTTAATTTTTTTTTTAGAGAGAGAAGAGGAAGGAGGAGGAGGAGGAGGAGAAGGAGAAGGAGAAGGAGAAGGAGAAGGAGAAGGAGAAGGAGAAGGAGAGAAGAGTTCCAATACGTTTTTATTGATCCTTTCTCATTTTCAAGTGGATGACACTGCCCATGGTTAGATATACAAGTTTAATATATTACAAAGTGGGAATTCTTACCCTTATTTCTTTTATCTTCAAAAATAAATCAATTGATAATACACAAGACAAAGATAGTAGACACACAGGTCCATGTTCTGTATTGTATTATATCTTGTGACTCCCCTGTGGAATCGGTGAGCTGTAAATCAGCCCTGGAGTTTGCCTAAAGTGGCACAAAAACATGTAATGGATCAAATAAAAAAAAAAACAAAACCAACACAACACCAAATACAACAACAACAACAACAACAAACACCAAAAAACAAATCAAAACTCCTTTAAGGTCAAACGCTACAAGCAAAATTTGATTTTCTAACATGGCATTGTTACAGTATTAAACTGTTAATAGCAGTGCTAATTTTGCCACAGTGCATTTCTAATGCACTTCTAATTCCTCAGAAACTTGGCAGCTGCAGATGCTGAAGCTGCAGCAGGAGGGTCCTTTAACATCTCTCCCCGGTTTTGCAAACACCTCAGTGCCTGCTGCTTTTCCTCTGGAGGGCAAAAGAGGAGCACTGCAAGAAAGTATGGGGTTTGTGTGATGCCACATCTTGTTTGGAATAGCATTTATGGAGAAGGTTCATTTTGGGAGATTATTTTATTAATCTTAAGCTCACCTGCATATGAGAACTACTTTCTTTTTATTAAATATTCCAAATGAGTGTATTCTTCCCTAACTAAAAAATTTAATCTTGAGAGACTTTTTATATGCTGGTTTTTACTATTACAGAAATTCAATTAACTCCATAATTATCAACACAATTACCATTGAGTGTTACATGTGATTTGGTGGTAGCAGCTACATGGCACACACATACACTCCATTGTATGATTTAAAACCTATAGTGACAATAATCATAGGCAAAAATTCCCAAGGATCATTCTTGTTCTTTGGGTTGCGTGCACTGCTTTATGTATACAAACAAATTTTAAATACGCTGTTCACATTTTGGGAACGAAGCATTTGACTGTAGTAAGCATATTGTTTGCAACCAGTGAGCTGGATTCCCAGCTGATGGAAAGTTACCCAAAGTGGGATAATTTACCTGAAGCATTAGCCTGGCCACATTAACCCATTCCATGAGCAAGTCAAACCCACAGCAAGGGCAGTAAATGGAGCTGCAGCGATTTATGCATGGAGGGGAAAAAATAAACAAAAAAATTAACTTAAAAAAAAAAACCCCACACACAACAAAAAAACCCACTACCACACATATGGTGGAGGAAAGGAAATTTTATAAAGTAAAGCAGTGACAATGTGCCAGGTTTTATGCCACATGATGAAGCACCAGGTCAGCAAGAGGCCTAGGGATGTTATTTGTGAGGTTTTTTAGGACTGAGATGGCTAAAAGCAAAGTTTAGGAGTACAGCCATCATACGCTCTTGCAGGGAGCTGAAGGTGGACTTCAGCCCTCTCGGTACACGTGCAGCACTCGCACAAATACCCCAGGTAGTGGTCAAAAGGCGAAAGTCACCGTTCGCTCATTGTTGTTGCATGCTCTGAATACCTGTGACGTCTCCTTCTGATATCACTCGCACAATCTCTGCAATCCCTCGTGCAAATCTCCCATTCATAGAACTCGCCCTCGCTCCCCGAATGTCAATACTTCTATGCCCATTTATGTCAACTGAAGGTTCTGGCCCCACATACTCTTCTTAATCTAATAAAAACCCATTTCTGCTGACACAGCAATATCTACAGTGATCTCCACCTTCACCTTTTCTTCTTTGTACGAGATTTTTCCACCTACAAGTGCGCAGGTGGGCAACACTCCTTCAACGCATCAATCAGGGCTTTATCAAGAGATGTCCACGGACTCTAAACACACAAGAAATCAGTGTTTTAGTGTAATCACTCCTCACGTAATTTAAAATCAGAATTACCCATGTGGTTTCTCTAAATAAAAGGCGATATGCGACCTACAAATCTGAATTCAAAACTTGTTAACAAAAAAAGTTCAAAATACAAAACGCAGTTACAGCTCAGTCCTTGGTGGATGTTAGTCACCACTGTTAAATTATTGCGTGCATTATTTTAAAAGAAAAGAGTGAAGGGTATTATAAGAACAGGGTCAAAGCATTGCCAAGAGTTAGGTCTTACCAACGGAGTAAAACATTTAAGCTTTATCAGAAAACTATACATGCAAATATATACAAAATGAACTATAAAATAAGCTTCTTATGGAAATCCATGTCTCATAACAAGAACGGTACAAATATTTCATAACATGTTAAACCCACTGCATATGTACATTCATTATTTCCTCACTCCTGGCACTATAACCACAAAAAAGGTAACTTAACAGCCTTGGTAAGAGTTTTCTAATCTTGAGATATGGGACCTGTATCTCAAGAACACAGTTAAACCTGCGATCCTGGTCAGTAAATGAAAACAAGAGGAAAAATGAGAAGACGGCATCAGAGGGCTCGAAGCAGCGAGACCCCAACCCAGCAGCACTTGGTCTTCGCCATCCTTTAAAGACGCACCAGACACGTCACCGCAAATCAAACCACCATGTGATTTGTTTTCTAAAACAACATCTCGCTCTGTGGAAGAAATTCAGTCCTTATTCCTCTTCAATATTCATAAGGCACGGAGCCACATTAACAGCTAAGTTTTAATTTCAGAAACATTCTGACATTTACAAAGAACGGATTCTAGCCCTGCTTTCACACTATTTTTTTTTTTCCATTATCACTGTTATTACTGGTATTAGTATCACTGTAGAAGTGATTAAGAGGTCCTGGACATCTTATTAAAATAGTCTCGATCTACTTCCCTCTTCAGTATCAAGATATATTGTTATTTTATAAACAGGAACAATCTTTCTGGAAATTAAATTTGAAGTATTGCCTGTTCCCGTCTTCCTTCTGAAGTAGAAGTACTTGTGCTGTTAAAATTGCATGTAAGAATTATTCTGAATATTGGAAGCAGAGGCAAAAAATATTTTTTGCTCCCCAGATCTGCTCGTAACACGGGAAAATTATAAAAGAGCAGTAATGAGCCAAGTCTTCAGGATTCTCGGGGAAGTCAAGGAGAGGGATCCCTCACAGAGGTCATCAGCATCACTCCCAGCATCTGTTCGCAGTGACCATTTGCTGAAGCACAACACACCAGGCTTATGATTTTACAGAAAAAGGGCTGGTTTAGCCGCAATTTTGAGAAAATACGTTGTTGTTTACTGAGATAGCCCAGCAGTTTAACTATGTATGTTTGTGCATCAACCCTTTTTCCGTATTCTGCACTAAATAGAAATTCAAAAAAGTCTTAGGCCTAGGTTAAATGCTTTCAAAAATCAATTCTAGGCTGGCATAGGAGTTAACCAGTCTGACCCCACGATTACAGACTAAACACTTCCTTAGCAAACTAAGTGGAGGAATATTTTATGTTTAAATGATTATTTGAGATAGTACCACCACATATAAAAACAAGAAAACATGGCAATATTTAAGAAAGCTTATCTACGGATATTTGCATGAGGCATTGAAATAGGACTCATTGAGGGGACTGGGATATTGTGATACTAAAATACATTAACAAAAGGCAGTATCCAGTATACAACTCATCCAAACTGCAGCAATCACTTTGAATTTCACGTACCATTGCTAAAAAGAGAATCGTACAACCTAGTTCCTACCTGATTACACCAATATTTTTACCTCTGGAACCTTAATATCAAGATACAAGACAGCCAGTAAGATATGTACTTATTCTAATGGTTAAAGAGCGTCTTCCAAACTACCTTGGGAACGATGCAAAACAGTTCCAAAATACACTTCTTCGGCTCTATATTCCTGAGGACGGAGTGCATATTTAATGCCCAAGTACTAATGTGCCTTGCAACAGCATTTTTTTCATTCTTACTAGTGTCAATAGCAGTGTAACCCCAGAGCTTTCAAATAAACGTTTGCATTAGTTTGATCATATAAATGTGCTAGCCAGTAATTAAATCCAGTTTGTATTTTTAAAGTGATATTTCGCACAGAGCCAAACTGCACTGTATTTGTATCCACCATCTCTCAGTTCTGGGAAATCCATAAATTCATCTGTCAAAGGGAAAAATACTCACGCAAAATTCCTTCTAAATCTTTTTAAACGGTTTGTTCAAACTCTTGACATAGCGTTTTGCTCTAAACAAATTTCTAGACAACCCTGTGATTTTCCATCTCTGAAAACATGCTGTTTCCCCTCCATGAAACTAGAACAGAGGGTCTGAGAGAAAGGAAATTATTAAGCATTCTAGTGGGTTTTTTCCAACAAAAACTAAGATAGAGGTCAATGAATAAGTATGTGCAGGCTGGAACTTAAATCCTCTGGGGTGACTGTAGGCTAATTAATAATTAATGCCAGAGACATGGTGTTTGAAATGCAGATGTGATAACTGGAGGCCTGGCAAAGCTGTTCAGAGGAAGCAGATTTGGATGCTATGGGGAATAGGCACTCCCTTGCCGGCTGGCTCTGAAAGCAGACCTGGGTGCAAAGCAGGGCCTATGGTTTAGATTATATTCCCCTCAGCTGTTAATTACCTGAACCTACTTTGAAGTTTTTCTCTTTTTATCCTCTGCATGAAAAGAGATTGGTTCAGCCAAGGGACTTGAAAAAATGATCAAATACATGGAGTAGAGGAGGGGAATAGAACTTCAGATATAAAAAAAGATAAGGAAGAAAAACACTCAGGGAAACACACAGGAACATATTAGGAACTGCATGAGTGTGGCTCGATGTTTCAAGCGAGTTGTGCTGCTCTAAGTTATTTCAGCCATTAAGTAAACCCCTGCGCGTTTTATGAATAGACTTGTTAAAAGGAATCTCTCACTATATGTATATAGTTTACATTAATTATTTGATGAAAGTACCATAGGTGATTTCCTCTGCTATTTTTAATTCAATAAAGTCATTTAAAGCTCCTTATGTTTGGGGCTATTTAATGAGGTGTGCAACATTAACAGAATCACCAATGAGCTGTTACTACAAGTGTTAGGATTTTTGCAAAAATCACTCATTTTCACGAAGGAGAGAGACAGGCACAGCTTGGGGTCCCCACTGTCACTGAAAGGAAAGGGGGGGAGCAGGTGCCTTCCAGCATCTCAGCCCCTTGAGCCTCTGGGCGGGGGGACCAGAGGGCGAATGCACCATTTTCACAGCAAGTGGGGTGACACGCTGAGCCCGGGTGCAGGTGGGCACGGGGAGGAAGGGTTGGTGGGGAGGAAGGGAGGGTTGATGATGGAGATGGAGGCAGGGAGGATGGGGATGCTCCCGGCACCACGGGCCCCGCCGGCACTTGAGAACCACACAAACGCCCTCCAAGCGCAAGGAAACACCCCATTGATAAAAGCGGGGAGCTGAGGGGGGTGGTACCTCTTGCGACATCGCCGTCGGAGAGAAAGGCGTCCCCAGGGTGCGCGGGGACGCCCGGCCGGGCCCCCCGGGGAGGGTGCGGGGTCCCCGGGCACAGCCGCCCCGCTCGCCCGGAGCCGCCGGGTTCCCGCAGCAGGAAGGGGCCGCTGAAATCTCCCCACCCGTTTTCTTTGTGCAATAACAGATCGTTCCCTTTTCAAAGCGGCTCCAGAGACTTTTCTACGCTCTTCCCCACTCGTTAGAGTCCGTCCGTTCAAAGGCTTCCCCGGCCAAACTTCCCAGCAACTTCACTAAAACCGTTTGAAACGTGGGGATGGGGAGCGATTTCTTTTTTTTTTTGGCTCTTCCCTTTTTTTTTTTTTTTTTCCTGGTGTACAGTAGAGTAAAGCAATCACTCATGAACTCAGGGCTGGCTGTGTTTAAAAATTAATTTGAAAATGCCTGTCTTCAAGGCGCAGGCGTCTCGCATTTGAGCATATCACCTTGGCATCTCGGCACAGCTTCTCCAGCTGATGCAGAGAGCCTCTGCATCCCACCTGGTCCGAAAACAAACCCTTTTAAATGCAATTTCTCAGCACCATATTTAGCCGTGACGCATGGGAAACACGGAACCTAATGCGTAGATATACACCTGCATTATGTTCTCGCCCCTTTGAGGGGTTCATTCCCAATATTGTCGAGTAATCCAGTCTTGCATTGTTTACCTACAGCCGAACAAAGCCTCGAGGTGAGGATGAGGAGTCTGTCCCGGGGCGGGACCGCCTTCATCTTCCCCAAAACGGGCGTGGGAAGCGCATCGGTGTTCGCGTCACGGGCGTGGGGTGGCCCAGGGAGAGCCACGCCTGGGAGGGAGAGGGGCTTTTAATGAAACCATAACATTCGAACAGTTTTCTATTAAATCCTGCTAATTTTCTAGGTGAAGGCTGTGAAGTGAATGTGAGGAAGCATTAAAAGGGAATTGAATTTGCATTCCTTATGCTACAGGCACATGTTTACATGACCTTTAAAACAGAATTAAAGCTGTATCATCAGCAGCTGTAGGCAATTCACATTACTAAGGCAATCAAATCAGAAGGCTAAACTAACTATAAAACATAAATTAAACTGATAGAGAATCATCCTAATTCACTAGGTTTACTTGCAATTTACTTATCCGCTACTAGTAATTTCTAAACAGTTTGGAGGAGAAGCAAATAGAAAAACACTCGAAGGTGGCACTTTAAAAATGCGGTGTCCTAGGGGGAGAGCCGGCTGTCCCGGGGCGGCGGTCACAGCCCGGGCGCGGTCCCCCCGGGGAGGGCCCGTTTTCAGGGGTGCACGAAGCGCCTACGTGCTGGTACCTGCAACTGCTGCATCGCTAAACCCCCCAACTTGACTGGTTCGGCTCAGACCTCCCGGAGTGCCCTTTTTGTCTGGGGGACCCTCATGCACACCGTTTATTTTCTAAAACATGAAATAACTCCATGTCCGACGGAGTTCGCGTTGTACCGCTCCCTTCTGCTCTCCTCCCCCGTCCCTAAGAGGGACGATTTCCAACTTCTGAAATAAAATAAACCAAAAATCGATACCGCCGGTGATTTCATTAAAAGTTTGCAGGGTGCATTGCCCTGGCTCTGCTCCACCGCTCCCGGGCGGAGCGGGAACGGTGACCGGCACCGGGCATGCCCCCCGCTGCCCCGGTAAGGCCCAGCCGCCTCCTTCCCCCCCCGCGCCCCCGACTTTGATTTATTCCTATTTCTTTCTTGCAGGCGGCGCAGCCGAGGGGCTGCCTCTCCCCCTTTGATGGCGACTCTCCCGTGTGCGCTTCTATTTCTCCTGGGGATCGCGCTGATTTATTGCCCACCCGCCTCCCGCTGAACTCCCCCCGCCGTGCCCGGGACTCCCCGCGGCTCCTTCGCCTCGGGGAAGGCAAAGAGAGGAAGGTCCAGGGAAGGGGTGGTGCAGCCTCCAGCAGCTTTAACTGGGCTTCTGGAGGGAAGTGGTGGGGGGAGAAAAGGTGCCAGGAGATGCCAGTGGACCCCGCACGCTGGGGGAGAAGCGGCTGGAGATGGTTCAGCTTCCTTCTGCAGGGGGGGACACTGAAGCGGAGGCAGATGGAAATGAGGGGAGCAGCGGGGTGTCCCCGCTCCGGCATCACCTGCCCGCCCGAGGTGCGCCGGGGCCGGGCAGCTCCGCAGCCCCCGGAGCCTCGTCTCGTCCCGGCCCGGTGGAAGCGGGGGCCGGCGGGGGGCACCCCCAGCCTGCGGGGCATCCCGGGGAGGGTCCGAGCTCACGCGTGGGTAAAGCCTTTGTCTGCTGGGCGGGCTCAGCAAAACCTACGCTGCCTCATGTCCCTTTCACACTTCCCTGCATCGCCCAAGCGCGGCTCACGAAGGAAACATCTTTTAACAACACAGCCTGGCCTGAAAGTTCAGACTTAGTAACAGCCTTGATTGGCGCGACCTGCGTGAAACGGGGAGTAAACTTTCCACCAAGCCGTAAACATTTCATCTGTGAGAAAACAAAGAATTAGCAGTACCGTCTACGTATTTACAAATGTAAATTTAGGAATTACGAGGCGCTTCGAAGTGCAGGAAACGTTTATATCCCCTTGCAGAATCAGCAGCATCACTGGATGCTTGATAGTTAAGCTGGAAAAGGTACAGTTTCAAAATAAGAATAGAACCACATTGAAATTGTTTAGTAAGATAACAAACAACAATGCAGGTATTTGTCATCTAAGGAACAGAGCTATTTGTCTTCAATGTCTCGTTAGCCAACAGAGGTTAAATAACATGCCATTTAGTGCGTTTTCAAATTCAACCCACTTTCCTTTGAATATGTCTGAGCAGAAATCTGTCCGTTTAGGAATTGTATTTGAATTATTGCTAGAACTTAGGCAGGGTGGCCTCTGATTTGGCAAGAGAGCTGGCTCCTGTCCCCCCTCCCGCCCAACGGCTGTGGATGTCCATCGCTGACCGCATCGCCCCTGTTTGCTGGGAGTGAACCCACTTCGCAAAAAAAAAAAAAAAGGATGAAAGAAGCGCATTCTTGTCATCACGCCTGTTTGCATGGCACGGTGAGGAAAGTGCCTACGTAAAAGGGAAGTGATCCGCATTGTTGTGCACATCTATTAACTCCTAACGTGACCTCCAAGCCGGCACCCGGTGCAGGAGCCGCCCGGGAAGGCACCGGCTGCAGCCAGGACCCTGCGCCCGAGCCCACCCGCCCTCTCGCCACCCATATTTCTCGATTAAACACAACAAAACCCGACATTTCAATACGTGGATTTAATAAACGGCGAGAGCAGTCCCACAGTAAAAATGTGCACTTTGCAGAGACTTCCCGGAATTTTATTTTTTTTGCGCTCTACTGCAAATCAACCAAATATTCCAGACAATCCCTGCTACAAACCAAACCAGCTAAAAAATAACAGTGACCTGAACATGACGTGGTAGCGCATAAATGAACGACATTTTTTTTTTCCCCCAGCAAGTCCATTTTTCAAATATTAACAACGTGGAAAAAAAAATCATCATCATCATAGGCGATGCGAGCAAAGGAGCGAGGAGTCGCCCAAAACGCTTTGGAAAACGCAGCAGTTAGAATACAAATGCTATTTACCTTGTGATTTTCTCTGCCCGGGACTGGCTTTATTGTCCCTCCCTAAGCCTGGCTCCGGGAGCAGTACCAGCCCAGCCGCCGCAAAGCTCCCTCCGTACTGGGCTT
Source organism: Pampusana beccarii (assembly GCA_013399365.1). Classification (NCBI taxonomy): domain Eukaryota; kingdom Metazoa; phylum Chordata; class Aves; order Columbiformes; family Columbidae; genus Pampusana; species Pampusana beccarii. Next base: position 87,830 of record VWYH01000214.1, on the reverse strand, counting down.
ATTACTAGCGGGCCGGTGCTCGGAGAGATTTGGGGGGGACTGCATTCATTCTTACATTAGGACTATTTTAATTTGCAATCTGTCAGTCCATCTCCTGGCTGTGGCTCTGAGATGGCAGTGTGGCTGTGGCTCTCCCTCCTCTCTCCTTGCACAGCGCTTACTCAACGTTCAAGAGCAGCCAACAGAGACCAAAAAAAAAAAAAAAAAGGAACTAATTGAGCTTGTGTCGGTATTGGCTAATTTCTGCTAATACTCGGTAAATTCCTCTTTTCCTCCTAACCTTCCCCCACGCAGGTTAGGTTTTCACAAAGCATCTCCGGAGATCCAGGAGCTCTGCTGATGGGTGGCTGGGCTTCAATGTTCGTCCCAGCGCCTCGATGTACACAATGAAAACCTTAACTCCTGGCTTCAGAAACGGTTAAATTGCCCTTTCCCAACCCCCACCCCCCGTTATGATTGACTCTGTTTTTAAATTTGCACTTGTTCCCACCAAGCGCAATCTAACTCGTCCTGTCTCTAAAGTGAACTTGTGCTGAAGGTGAAGTTTTCAATATAGAGGTCATGACACCGAGCCACAGCTTACCGCTCCGAGCTTCATGCTGTATTAAACACAATCAAAACGAACCCCTTTTAGACCTTTTTTTTTCCCCCTCCCGCAGATGAACAATGAGAAACAAACAAAAAAAATCTCTAAAATATAACAATAAAATCAGCTCTGCCATCATAATATCCTCCCGCTTCTAGGTCCGAGGTCCGCACGGAACCGCTCAGAAACACGCACACACGAGCCCCGCGATTTAGTTGAAGCTCCGAAAGAGGAACCCGTGGGGTCTGTGCAGGGCACAGCCGCCCCCGCCCCGCCGGCCCCGCTCCCGCCGCCCACCGCGGGGACGGGCCGCCCGAGCCACGCACCCCGGTGACCCCCGAAACTGCGGGTCCCGCCTGTGCCTCCGCCGGGCGAGGGGGACTCGACACAATTACAGCTCCTTCACTTCAAAGAGGGGTTTTTTTCCTCTCTATAGCGACTTCTAGCTGCCCCAAGACGGTAGGCTGCCTTCAGCCATTGTGCGATCTTTTTCATGCCAAAGATTTAGCAGAGGAGGAAAAAAAAATAGATATTAAAGCGAGTTATTTGTTGTGGAAACGCAGGTCCCTCCGGTGCGGAGGCACCCAGAGCCAGAGGGCTGGAGTGAACGGTCCAAACCCAGAAACTTTCTTTTTTTCTTAAACTTTAATGGTTTTCAGCCTATGAAAAATAAGTTACAAATTCTTGCAACAGTAGCTTTGCATGTACTTATTTTTCTCCCATGTCCAGACGGGGTCGTCTATTGAATAAGGCTCTTTTATTCTGCATGGGGCAGGGGATTTGTGGCCATGGTCCCCCTTTTATTCCTCTCTCTATGGAAACCCAGATCATGGGGAGAAATATGCGAGGCTGAATAAAGAAAAGCAGCAGAAAGGACCGCTTGAGAGCGGCATCTGTTACACTTGGGAAGTTAGACTGACAGGAAAGAGCTAAAGAAACCCTCTCCAGCAGATTAGTTAGAACAGCAAGAAGATTTAACTATATGCAGATAAAAACACTTTAAAATACACCATCCTCTCCTATAGGCGAGATGAGAGTCCCCTCCGTCAGGAGCGGAGTGCCGCGGAGCCGGGCTCTGCATTAGATACATTTGCAACAAATATTAAAATGGGACGTTCGGGGTTTTATTTCCCTGCTAGAGACTCTCCCTTAATTAAACGCCGCATCTGAACATCTATTTTCACGGGCAATGGGATTTGAAAGATTGTTTCGCAAGTTAAAGTGCAAATTAATTTTAAATAATTTAGTTACGTTTTTATATAGTGCAGATTTTTTTTTTTTTCATTCCGGGGGCTCCGGTGATATTTATTTCGAGAAGCTTGTGAAGGCGGAGGTGGGGGGAATGGAAAGAAAGAAGGCGAAAAA
>VWYH01000214.1:0-81969 GCA_013399365.1 Pampusana beccarii | reverse complement strand
AAAAAAAAAAGAAAACAAAAACGAACAGGGAGAAAAACAAAGAAAAAGTCACTGAAATGCTAGAACCATAACCATTTTTTCGGCACAGGGAAGTGCTGAGCTGTAACCACCCCTCCCCTGGCCCGGCCGTGGATGTGCTGGACACGGGGGTGGCCGATGCCCCCGCACCCACGCACGAAGGGGAATTGCTGCGTGTGCTCACGGTCAAGTTCACCCGCTGCACTCGGGGCCACCGGGCAGGACCGGGCCGGGCTCCCCCCGCACAGCCCCTCTCCCTCCCCGGCCTTCAGATTTTTTCCTTTCGACATTTATATTTTTCAAGTATTTTTCAGTAAGCGCTAAAAAAAAAAAAAAAAAACTCGACACTGAGGACCTGCCTATTTCTGCCAACTTTATAACTGTACAGTTTTGTATATTAAACGTTTTTTGGAAGTTATTAATTTAAAGAAAGATCATTTAGTTTATTCATTTAGTAACTGATGTATAATAAACGCTATTTTCATTAAAGGTTGCTTTTTTCAACTATTTTATCCAAAATTGCCTATTGCAGTTGCCAACAATTATTTATTTTCAATAAATTCCGCATTATGTTTAAAAAAAAAGAAAAAAGTTTCAGAAAGAAAAAAAAAGCCTAAATGGGTGTCGGAAATAGAAATAATAACGAAACACACGAGTCGCTGTAACGTTTGGTTGTCGACCAGTTTTAGTCAAGGGGTTTATATTGACGCAATATTTTATTGTTGTAAAAGGAAAAAATTAAAAAAAAAAGGTTTAAATAAACATTTTTACAAAAAGAAAAAAGGAAAAAAAAAGATGACAGAGCACGTTGCGTTGTTTGTGCGCTGGCCGGGCCGGGGGTGCGGGCAGCGGGGGCTCCGCGGCGAGGGGCGGTGGGTCCCCCAGGCCTCGGCGCCCCTCCCCGGGCTCCCCCTCCCCAGGAAGGGCCGAGCCCGGCCCGGGAAAGGGGATTCGGGGGGGCCGAGCCCGGCAGCGCCGTGCGGGCCGGTTACACCTGCCGCGCCGTGGCGGAAAAGGCACTTTTGGGGCTGGAAAAGGGGTTTTGCGGGGATGTCGGGGCCGTGGGGCTGTATATACAGAGTGTATGTAAATATTTTTGTGTACATATCTATATAATGTGTATCGGTGTGTGGTGCAGGCAGCAGCACCGCGGCTCTCCGCGCCGCCTCCCCCCCGGCTGGTGCCAACCGAGCTCCCCGCAGCCGATGGGGACCTGGCTGGGGTTCCCCCCCCTCCCCGAGCAGCAGGAATCGGGGCACGAAGGCGGTTTCTTTTGTTCCGTCCTTCCCTCCGCCCCCCCCCGGCCGCCGCCACCGGGAGCGGCTCCTGCGCCCCGACCCCCCGGCTCAGCCCCGGGCCGCCCCCCGCTCCCCCTGGGCGGGAAGTGGCGTGTTCGGGAGGAACAATAACAGTTAATCACATCTAATGGGGTGAAACGGGGAAGCTCCATCCCCGGCAGCCGGGTCGGGCGAGGGGAGGAGAGTGGGTGCTGGGGGGGAAGGCAGGAAAGCAGCAAACTTCACGGCATCGCCAGAAAAATGGCCATTTATTTTTTTCTTTCCCCCCTTCCGAAGCTGATCCTTGGAGTAAACAATAGCCAACCCTTCTGCGAACAGTTTAGGGGAGGGGAAAATTACCTTTAGGAGTCCTGAGAAGTGACCTGAGCGAGCAGGGAGTTCTCTTGTCTCTAATAACCCAGCAGGCACCTTCCCACACCGGTTACAAGCAGCACACAATCCCGTACCTGTTAACGAAAGGGATTTGGGATGTAAACGGTGAGCGATGCTTTGTTTCTTAACCATAAAACTGATTTATTCTTTGTAAAGCTTTGCAAGCTGCAGCACAGGGCAGACACCACAGTGTTGGGGACAACCGGCCTGTCCCTGTCCCTGTGCTGGGGCAGCAAAGCCTCTGCAGCAGGACAACAACCTGCAACTGCTTCAGAAAGGGTCACGACAGAAAGAGAAGGAAATATAGCCCCAAAATCACATTTCTGAGTCTACTCCAGAAACAAAACAAACATGCACTGAGTAGCATGGGTAGCAAACCAGGAGTAAATGGCTGTGGTTTGTAAACAGCCCCAACTAAGGACACGGAGGAAAAGGTTCATGTTGGAACGGACCCTATGTGGTCACGCTGGCTCTTAACATGCAGGGTCCCGAGAGGTAAAGCTCTTCACGGCAGCCCTGGTTTGGCGAAAGGACAGAAGGTGGTTCACTGAAATGAGCCTGTTTCAGAGCCCTTTGGCTGTTCTGCAAATACAAGTACAGCAATGGCTGGGTTATGTGTTATTTTAAACCAAATTATGATAAGAGACAAAAAGAGATGCAATAAAAGACGAAATCATGTACATTTATAAACAGAAGTACTTCAAAGGCAGCTTGAAAGCTGGAAAAAATAGGAAAGGAGAATTTCATTAAAATAAAATAAAATCTCTGCTCGCTATTGCCCATAGATTTCAGTATTCCTGTGAGCAAAAGGAAACTCTTTTGTGCCACCTAATGTTAAGCACAGATCACTGTTGTCGTTGCTGCCCATCATAAACCGAGTGCGCGGGGAGGCCGCGGGGTGCTGAGTGCAGCCAGGGATGCTCAGCACCCAAAAGTCCCATCGAACCACAGGCAGGAAGAGAAACTTCAGCTTCACAGTCACAGATCAGGTTACCTTCTGCCTTTAGGAAATTATTAATAAAAGAACTCAAGAGGGGGCGGAAAGAAGCAAGACGTGTAATCATGGGAATGAGAGACTCCAAATTTGGTCTTTGTAATAATAAATTAAATCCCAAAAGAGCATATACAGACTTTATATAAGCTGCCCACCATGAAGCATCTATCTCAGCAGCTTCTGCAAACCTCTGTGCACACAGCAGCTCCCTCAGCTCTCCTCGAGCACCCATGTGGCCTCTGCCTTTGCACACACGTGTCTCCCAGTACGAAGAGTTTACCGTGTGTACTTAGCAGCCATTCGCGCTAATGGAAGATACTAATTTAGTACAGAAATATCTCATGCAATCCTTTAAAGAAGAAAGGGTTGAAAGAAAGCATTTCTCTGATAACAATGAATGACACTGCTTTTGTGATTTTAATGGAGAGAGTTAAGCATCTTTAACAATTTTTGAGGGTGAATCTCCTTTGCTTTTCATGTTATATGAAACCGGAGGCTTCCTTCATATTTAAATTTCAAATATTCTCAAGCTGTGCTCTCCTCTCCTCTGGAGAGGGCCAGGACCATAGGAGGGGGTTCACTTGAAAGCAAAAATCACTACAAGCAAGCAGAGATGCTATTTCACTTCAGAGTGATCTTTACAGATCATTCAGAATACGGACCAGTCGATCCATACCTAGACTACATTTGACCAAGAGGCTTCTAAAATCTCTCAAAATTAAGTATTTTGAGTTTTTCTTTCTTTGTTTTTAAGTAGTGATTCCACAGGTTCAGGCAGAGCAGAACTGGTCCTACTGGGCCTGGATCAATGTATGACAATCGTTACTGATTTTTAGGGCAGATCCACATGTAGATGGAAGCATGTTTAAAATGTAAGTCCTTCCCCCAGGAGCTAGGGAGCATGCGGGGCTGAGGGAGGATGCTCTTCAGGCAAAGGTTCAATCCCAAAACCTGGACACAATTTATCACTTTACTCACCAGAGCAGTTTCCCTGCAATTCAGTGAGCTCCTCCATCCAAATGAAATCATTCATTTGTGTCCCTGCACGAGCTCATTCAAGGCTCCATCCTAGAAGAAACGTATATACAAGATTTTAGGCAGGCGACCCATCCCACTGAGTATCCCCCCAAATACTCACAGGGATCAGGGCCTACATTTGTACTCACTTTCCCCTTTTCCTAGTGCCCTGTAACCAAGAGACTGGAAAGGCTCCACAGCAATTACATATTTGGGATATGTGATAGCTGCAGTTAAGATCTTTATGACTGATTGCAGGATAAAATTTACTTCAAGTGTGCAAGAGCCCATTTTTAAACCCCGGTCTTTCAGCTGCTTTCCATTATGTATATTCTGAAGAATCAAAAGCAATTAGAGCATACAAAGTCTAAATGGTAAACAATTTCCAAATCAAAACCATTATTAAAGTGATAAGTATCTATTTTTGTTAGCACTGTGAGATACACAAAGGGCCAAACTAAATAACTTTTGTTTTCATGTAATGAAAAGAAAGCCAGACCTCTGTGCTGAGGAGCTACATGAGAAATCTTGCCCCAAATGTGTATTTGGTTGAGTTTTTAAGATTTGGGAAAGCAGAGTAAGCAAGAGGATTTAAAACTACCATTTTACGTGGTGATGTTAATGGTGCCACAGTTTACACACGCTTGTGAAGGGATTTGTCCGTGCATCTGTGACTTGCCGATTCACAGCGAGCGCTACGCGCTACACTGGCTTGTAAATATTTGTAGAATCATGTCTTTAGCTGAAATGGTAAAACAATATTAAATCTTGGAAGGGGATAGAAAGAGAAGAGTGAGGAAGAGCTGTCATTGGTAAAAGCCTGTCAACAAGAAGTTAAAAAGCTAATGCTAAATACCATATCTGCAGGCTCTGGTTCTGCGGCGCTATCGATCGCTGGGTCCCGGCTCTGCAGCTCCGTGCAGCTCCGATCAATGTTCTGTGCTGAAACCACACCAAGGCATCTGCTGCTGCAAAAGTATTTTTTTTAATGATGGATATTTCAAGCAGCGACTGTGAGAAGCTGGGCAGCAGCCCCTCTCGTTCCTGCTGCTATTAAGGAACTGAAAACTCCGCTCCATTATTCTGCCGCTGGATTTTATTTTATATTCTTTTTAAATTATGCCAGTCCTTGACTTCTGCACTTCAAGTACAAATAATATTTACCCTATGTAGAAACGCCATTTCTGAACCAAAGTTGTTTTCTTTTTTGGCCATAGCATGAAGTTTTGTTTTGCATATTTTATCTTCAGACTTCGTGAAGGAAAAATAAAATACAAAATAAATAAAATCAACCCACAGATCTTACTCACCAGAAAGTGGCTCGGGGCAGGGGGGGAATGACAACGTCCGAACTCCTCCTGCCATGTCGGCTGGAGTGCAAATGGAGGTAACACGAGCTGCTCCCTGTTCAGAGCTTGTACTTCTGTCTAGATGATGGGATTAGCCTGTGTTACATCTATCTGCAGTTAGGAACTTGTGATCCAGCTAAAGCAGCTTGAAAGGTGCCCAGCAGGTGCTGAGGGGCTGACTCCGCAGCACAAATTCTGTGCAGTTACTGGGGAAAAGCAGGGGCTGCCCTTGTGCGGGGCTTTCCAAGGCTCCATACTGGAGCGGGGGGGAGGGAAAAATAAAAATCCTGCCAGAAAACAATTGCACATGGAAAATTAGCCACAGCATTTTTTTTTTTTTTCTCCTAGATCCTGAAAATGGAGTTGCTAACACATAAATACAAACACTGTCAAACCTGGGGTTTGTGATACTTTGCTGCTCCTTGCTCCATACAGACCGTATGGATATAGCGGATCTCTTAAGAAATGCTAATTCAGTGCTGGAATTCTGAGTTTGCAGAAACTGTCCTGTAAACGTCATGGGAGATTACTAAATCTACAGGAAGACTACAGCTCTGCATACATTTAGACTATTGATTGAAAACTTTATTACCTTTGATGCAGCTTCCTCACGAAGGAAGCAATTCAGGCATGGGAATTCTGTCCACGTGAAGCTTTTGCAGGTTTGAATCCTTCTGTACAATCCTGCTTTTCAATAGAGTAGGTGAATCTCTATAGATGATGGTACATAAACCCAACACGAGTGCAGGAACAACGTGGCACTTTATAAACATGAAATCCTGCCCCGCTCAGCCAAAACCTCTTATAACTGCAGCAGAGAGAGGATGCAACACACTCAAAATTATACAGCCATGATAACTTTTTAAATGGCAAAAGTAATAGCATAGGTTTTACTAACTTATGTTCTTCATAGTAAAGCTGTAGTACAGCCTAAGGAAATCTGCCTTTGTAACAAGTTCTACAGAGAAATGAATAAATGGTAATGTGACTGGCAATGGTTTTCTCAGAAAAATATGCAGTTGCATAGTTAGATAGTTGTAAGGGGATTAGATTTTGAGTACAAAGCTGAAGCTCAAAGATTTTTCAGGACGGTATTCGAGCAAATTAAAAACCGCAATTTCTGAGCTTTCAGTTCCCCGTGGAGGAGAACATTTGTGCCTAAAGCATCGCTCGAGCCTGCATGAGCTGGACCTGGGGTACTGTGGCCCCTGTCCTGCTGCAGATGCCCCAAGATGGGATTCAGACAAGTCCAACACACGGTCAGTAAGGTCCTGGGCTCCCCCTGCTGCGATCTGCGCTCTTCTGCATCTGACCCCACGGAGCTGGTCATCCGGGTCACAGAACTTCACTCCAGAACCTGCACATCTAATACTCGGTGCTGGCTCCCAACCCTCTGCGCAGGGGCTTTTTGTTTCCCGGGAATAAGTGTTATTGAATATCTCCCAACACCATTGCTCGGACAAAAATAGCTTGTGGAGCAATTCAAACCCACTTCAGTAAAAGAGAGCACCTGTTACATTATCTTCATCCTAAATCCAGATTAAAAACTAAAGCCTGCATTGGTTTATGTCCACTTCCTATGCTGCACACCAATTTCAGATGACCTCCAGCTACCCCACATCTGAAGCATCAAACTCACTGTGAACCTTTCCTGCTCGGTAACATTCTTCATCCTTGACTATAGAAGACTTTTTGCCGTTTTATACAAAATAAAGCACATCAAATGAAAGAAAACTGAACAACTACTTTAACAGGAAAGTCTTGAGGAGAGGTTTCCTAATATCCCAAAGAAAACACGAGCACAATTCATTCTGAGTTGCTGCTACCTCTTGTGCAAATGGAAGGCAGGACAAGGTGGGAGACGTGGCAGGAGGAGGCTGGACACCCAGCGTGGCCACACGAGAGTTAAAAGGGATGAGGCCAGTGGGTGCTCGTTTCCACCCCCATTACAGCGACTGTCTTCAGAAGAGATTTATCTCATGCCATTTCTTCCTCTTGCCCCAACCTGAGCCACAAAACCGCGGTATTGGAATTGTAACGCCTCATATATTCTAAGGAAGATAATAGTAAACTGCGTTGCTTTGACCTTTTCGGGATTTCTGCTGTTTGATTCCCTCGCTGTGGCCATCCCTCGTGTTCACAGCGGTAACCGGTGGGGATGCGGTTGCAGCGGGGGCCAATCCGGCTACAGAATATTGAAAAGGTTAAAGTCTATGTTTATGAGTCTATTAAATGTTTACAGGCTTTCACAGGCTATACCAGGCATTAAAATTATGATATCTCATTCTCATAACAAACACTGTAACGAGAACAGAAAATGGCAAAGCGCAAATCCCTTCCGAAGGCAACATTTGTAATGAAAGTACAAAACCATCACAATATTAATTCGCTCCTTTGAAATAGTTAAAAAGGAAGAGACGACACCATGAACCTAAACCACACGTAACATGACATAGTGACAGATCACCCAAGCAGAAGGTACCAGCGACCCGTCATCCCATCTCCAACACTGACCAGCAGCAGATGCTCCAGTGGAGATTAGAAAACCTAAACAGAGACTAGACATTTCCAGCAATCCCCAGAGTTTTTTAAGCTAAAATGCCAAAAATAAAACTTTTTGAGACTACAGGCACAGAGCCATGCTGCTGGGGACACCACTCCTGCTCCCACCAGCTCCTCAAAGCCTGCTCAGACCACCACAAGCTCTCTGCTTTGATTTTACACATAACACATAACAGTGAGTTTTACAGGCCAATTAAACACTGCACATATTTTTTCTTTGTATCTATTCTAAATATATAGCATCTTAATTTCACTGTGTGTTGTAAGATGGCTAGAGTACATTAACGAGCACCGATGAACACGAACAGCTTTCACCTTCCTCAGCCAGGCTCTGAACACACCCCACGTCCCCCAGCTCTGGCTGTGGTATTAGTTGCTGTTAGTTAGTTATTAGTCCCCTAATAATAGTTGCTGTTATTAGTCCTCAAGATTCAATCCTATGAATACATGGGAGCAGAGTTTCGGTAACACAAAAAGGAGCAGATGAGCTGAGGGCTTCGTTATTCCTGAGCAATTTTACACGAGAAGTGATGGAGTACAACTTACTTATTAGTTTTCCATTCCTACATCCTACAGTTTTGGCTGGGGCGATACAACAGGCACCAGCCATACCATCCCAGCAGCTTAATCCCCAGCAATGCTCCTGACTGATTCAGTTTATAGGTATTAATAACTAAAAATCTATTTTATCAACTCAGATTTACTGACTAAAGTATAAGCGAACTGATGGTTCCTGTATCATATATCAAAAGAACATATAAATGAATTCATAGAAATACAAGAGTAATTTCCTCTAAAATTCAACTTTCTCCTTGCCAGGCACTCAGTTTAATAGACCTTTGGCTAATGCCCAGCTTTGTAGTGGTGATACAATTAAATTCTTTAAAGAATGGGTCATTATTGTTGATGAACTTATAAGAAAAGTCTGGGGTGTATTCAGGAAAAAAAAAAAAGAGGAAAAAAGACAAACACAACCAAACCCAACTACACACACACAAAAACCACGTGAAAAAACAATATTTCACTCAGCTGGGACCCATCCCATCAACTTTCCACTGATGCTGAAGCTCCCATCACCCTAACAGAGCTGTTTCTTGGTGTTTAAGGACCTGGGGATCCAAATAGTCTTAAAGGTCTTAACCTACCCCCTGTAAAACTTCTGATTGTCACCACAAATTGCTGTATTTACATGTATGTTCTGGCAGAAGAATAAAGATAATGCTCCTTTCTGTCAGTTGTAAACATGTTGTAATTCATGAACAAAACTCCCAAATAACAACCTCGCACTCTTGTGAGCTACTCAAAAGACTGAAGAAGAAACTTCTGTTTAAAAAGAGCTGTGAAAACAGAACACACAAAATCACTAAATGTTTGGGGTTTTTTTCCCCTACTATTACCTCAAACAAATTACTTGAGAAAATTGCACTATTTTTTCATTTTAAAATCACTTCTGATCTGATGGTTGCTAACGAAAAGAACAGGTCATTAAAACGGCAGTTATTACAAGTATATGAAAAGTAAAAACAAGACATCAAATATAATGATGTAATTGATATTTATCTTATGTTCTGCTATATCACTAACATGCCTTTTTATTTCTTTTGTAATAGAGTATTAAAAAACTATATACATAAAATATTATACGCTGCAAAGGATCAAAAATGTAGTGTAGGCATCAAACCAAGATTACTATCACTTAAATAAATGATACAAAATTAACGAATATGCAGTACCCAGCAGGGACTGAGATACCTTGACAGGAGGAACTGGGTGGGTGAGGAAAGGCGTGTGGTTAAATCCGTCATTACAAACCTTACATCCCGAATGCTTTATGAAAACCAGACTTAAAAAAAAAAAAAAAAAAAAAGAGTCCCATAAGGTTTCACAGCCATTTAAACTCTCTCACAGGAATTCAATGTTCTTTCTCACATCATGTCTGTCATTTGCCTCCTGTGTTGGAATATCATGAAATACCCAGTTAGGGCCAGGTTGCTGAGTTATTTCATGTAACGCGGGCAGTTTCTGAGCTTCTGTGGTGCTCACGCAGGTCTCTGTGCTCCTGCACCACCCCTGCAGTAAATCCATCATCGCTGAATGTACTAATCACTCTCATATTACAGAAAAACAGCCTTTACAAATTCATTTTAAAAAATAAAATCAAACCCCAAAGCAGGAGTTTTTTTTCGAAACAACTACCACTCCTTCCCATACCCTGAGCAGAAAATTTGGTCTCAGTTCTAGAGCAGAAATAATTTTTTCCGTAACTGTTTTTGGGGTTTCTCTGAGCTCTTCCACCAAAGAGTGGAGAAGTGCAGCTTGACCATTGATTTGTGTCATCCTGCTTGAATGCGAAAGCATAAATGTAATGTACTCCTACAGCAAATCAGCAAATATACCGGTGTGAATTAGGGCGATGAGGAGAATACAGCGGGCTACTGAAGACACAGGGCTTACGATTAGCCAAAAATTGTACTTTCTTAACAGTGCTTAACACCGACGCGATGGATCCGAGCGATATATTGTGCAAACATCTGGTGCTCCAGCGGTGAGATGGATCATGGGGACGGAGGATCAAACCCAACGAGGCTCATCGCTCTTCCATGGGGGACGTGTGGCCGAGGCACATCTTGCCGCTCGCGCTGGCTGCTCCTCTATTGATTTCGAACCACGCCGACCCCCCCTGTGTCTGGCTGTGGATGCAGAAGAGATGAAGCAACTGGGAAATCAGCAAAGCAGCGAGCTCAGCAGTGCAAATTGGTAAAAATTATTTAATACTGGGAAGCTGATCCAGCCACCCCCTGGTAATACTGTCAATTAAGTGTATGAAATTATTAATTATCAATAATGAATTGTTCGCACGTGTAAAAATGAATAGAGAAAATAAGAAGCACGGCACATTTACAATGCGTAAATGTTGGCTGTCTCAGAATATTTCCTCTGAAATCCGTTTTGCTTTCATTAAGAAGTACATCCATAAACCTGTTTTCTCAGTATTTGAATTGCAAGTCAGCCTAGACAGATCAGAAAGTGCTATGAAGCAAATGTATGCACGGAAATTCTGTCTGATCCAAGAAGTTACATTCCTTTAAAAAAAAATGCAACCAAAAAAAACCCAACAGAAAACACAAAACACACCAGAAAAAATGCCCAGATACGCTTAGCAAGGGCAGTCATCTTTGAAAAAGAGGAAACCAGCAGCACTTGGAAAATATTTTAACAAGAGAAGCACATACAGGAATATCCCTCCCAGCCCATGCTGATGTCCTGATGCTTATCAACAGTTTGCAATAACTTTCTTCTCACTTTGTGGGGGAAAAAGAAGCCAAAAGGAAATGGTAAAGCCATTCTATAAGCAAAGAAATCTTAATGTCTGATACATAATTTATAATTAGTTTTAACTAATATTTTTCAGCTATTTCTGGATTAAAAGTGCACTTCTCTCTGCACCTGGAAAAAGCTGTTGGAAAAAGGCACAAAATGGGGAGTGAGAGGCCACTGAGCTCCCTGAACACATGGAGCTGGGGACAAATCCCGGTGTCATCAGCCCCCTCTCTCCCGTGCACTGCTTTTCCTTCATTCTATTATAGTAATTAACACTTTGCTCTCTAACTTTACCTTTAAAAGGATGGAAACTTTCAAATGCAGGAAAAACTCTTTTTTTTTTTTTTTTTCTGCATGTAGGTGGAATCTGGGAGAAAATGCTCAATGTCAAATATTTGTTGGTGATGGTAAAATAGCGCAATTTTGGTGGGTATCTCTCAGTCTGGGGGAAACACCTTCCCCTTGGCACAGCATCTGCTGGGGGAGTCGTCTCCTTCGCCCTTAAAGCCAGTTATGGTCTCTGAGATGCAGGAGGGGCCTTGATTATAACACCACTAACAAGGGCATCAGATTATATAGCGTATCACTGTGTGATTTGATCAAAATAAATCTTTAGAGACACATTTCCCTCTAGAACTACCTTCCTCCACCCCCAAAAGTTTTCAAAATACTCCCACCTGACATATGCTGCAAGCCTAGTCAAGTCCAAAGGCACAATAATTGTTCATCACCAATCACAATGGCATTTTTTAAAAACTTATAAATAAAGACCAGAAATTGAGGTTTTTTTCAACTTGGGATCATTTTGCAGTGTTTACTTAGCTGAATTGAAGGGTGACACTAGTTTATAGGTTAGGAAAGCATTTGGAATGGGAATTGTAGCTAATTTGTATGGTTTTCCCAAGGCTGGGCTCTAGGAGAGCCAGATCCAGCATAAAGGGACAGGAGGGGACAGCGGTGGGGACAGCACTGGAACAAGGGATGCAAGCAACCGGTCTTCCCAGTTGGCCAAGTTTTCAAATCTACATGCAACAAGTGAAGAACAACGGAAACTGGTGAAAGTACCAGTTCTCCCAGGGTGTTCGCCATGAGCCAGGAGAAAAGGAAAGGTTTAATTTCTTCTGGAGCGTGGTCTCTGCTGGCACGGGAGGCCACGGGAAATCATAGAATCATAATTCTGAATAATACGGGGCCCTTTCACATTAACTTAAAAATATTCTTTAAATAAATTGAGTGTAGTTTTGTTCATAAGCCCAAGCCTTCTGCAGCTCACAGCACTGCTCAAGGGGAAGGAAAAACAACCTTCAGCTGGCGTGAACTGATGGAGCTGGAATTTAAAGGAATTAGGAGCGTTTATGCTTTGTAAAGGTCTGCGCCGGAGTCTGCTCGGGACCGTATGAATCCCTTCTCTTTCAGGAGAAGGGCTGTCTGAACGTCATTCACATTGCCCTTTATTTTTATCCATTAGACAAACAAAATGAATGATCACATTTATGCCGCGGACAGAAAGCAGACCCCACAGGCTATATGTTGTGAAAAGAACTCTTTCTACCCAGCAAGATAATGCTTGAAAAGGTGAATGAAAAGATTTTAGTAAAGAGGAAAATGTCCCTGTAGGACCCTTCCTCATTCTGAGCTCTTCAGTAACGTCAGCCTTGCTAATCCATACCTAGCTGTGAGTTCAAATGAAAAATTCATTAACTTTGTGTCCTTTAGTTTATTAGGTGTAGCAACACTCCTCATCAGGGGAAGGGCTGAAAGGGGGGGACAATCAGGGCTCTTTTATTCTTTTTGCAAATCTACAGGCTTACAAAGGGAAAGGACCAGTTTGGGAGAAATTACACTCGCCTAATTAGAAGAGCCGCTGTTTGCTCTCACAGGCACATCGAAGCTGACCAAAGGAGAAAATGTAAAATCTACCAAAGACCTGAAATGGCCACAGCTACAACCACACCAGGACCAGACAACAGCAGAGGCACCTCAACCCACCGTGGTACATCAAAAGGGAACACGTTAGGAACAAGAACAACAAAGTCTTTTATAGAATGAATTAAAACTGAGATCTGGAGTACCTACACCACAGCAGGACTGGATGCTGCTTTGTATCCACTACATCAACTGTTGGATACCTCCTATACCCCTGTTATTGTAGACTTTTCCTAGCAAACTGCCTAGGAAAGCTGAGTTTGCGTGCAGAAACCGAGGGTAAGAAATAGAAAGGATTTTTTTGTCTCTGGAGGCTGTTTCCCTCCAGGGGCTCAGGGATCACATCCTGACCCTGCTCTGCTCAGCCAAACCTGGGGATAACAAACCACCCCCGTCTTGTTCATCGTGTGGATACAAGGATTCGGTTTGATTCACAGTAACACAATATTTTGTCCTTACATGACCCTCCCTGGTGTCCCTTCCCTCCCTCTTTGGAAAGGAATAAATAATTATCCTTATTTTCTGCCAGGAAAGGCAGATAGCGAGTGGGGTGAAATGGACTGCAGCCAGGGCAGAGCCGCGGCTCCAGCCTGCCAGTCCCAGGACCTATTAGCATTAATGCTTAATTAGTGTTTACATTTTCCAAGCAAAATGTAAACATGTATCTGCACCAGCCAATGCCAGCTGTGATGGGAGAGTGATGTTA
This sequence comes from Pampusana beccarii, assembly GCA_013399365.1. Classification (NCBI taxonomy): domain Eukaryota; kingdom Metazoa; phylum Chordata; class Aves; order Columbiformes; family Columbidae; genus Pampusana; species Pampusana beccarii. The sequence goes on along the minus strand of VWYH01000214.1, from coordinate 68,406 downwards.
TCCAAAAGCAATTTCCTCTCCTTTCAAAGGGGCATCTCCAGTAGGTAGGACCATAAAACAGCATCTGAATCGCGACACCTCGTATTGTGCATTTACAAAGCGCAGCAGTGAGGTCGTACCACCAGTTATGAGGTAAGAGCAGTGACTATTTAGACTGACAAGAAAGGCAAAGTAGTAGGAAAACAACAACGACAAACTAAAAAAAAGCCACAAAAAATTGCAACCCCTTTGAGGACACTGCAGCAGCCATATATGATTTCAATTATGGAAATTCAAACTGTCTTGACGGCCATATGGATATACTCTTTGAAGCAGTAAATTATTGATACCAAAATTAATTGTTTTTTGGAATGCCAGAAAACTCCGAACAGCTGTAAAAAATGTTCAGAATGAAATCTGAGTCTAGCGGAGGTTAATCTGCGCTTAAATTTCTTTATAGATATTAAAATGAGGTTCAGCTGAGCCAGGAGTTCATAAAATCGGCTTGTTTTTCATGCCAGTATCTTGCTTGCAAAAACGATACAGATGCTCTGGCTGTTGGCCCCTCTACCCTCAAAACCAATGCCCTATTTACCCAAACCCGTACATGTCCCTCTGTCACCAGCAGTACCTTCCCAAGGCCGCCTGGCCAAACGCCTCCATCCTCGTGCTCCAAGTTCTCCCACCCCAGGGATCACGTAGACAAACAGCTGGAGGAGAAAGTCACACATCTGAGGATTTTCTGCTGCGATTACTGAAAACATAAATCCGCAAATATTCTCTGTCACTGATATTCCTAAAGCCCCTGTCATGTGGGTGTTTGGATGGCAGTTGGTCACGGTTTCATGGAGGATGCGTATGATATGTCGATCATCAAGTGCTTTTTCAAATATTGGAAGTTTGGGAAGTTCTACATCACCTTTGTATAAGCTACAAGTCAAAGACAAAGCCACTCGGTCTCCATTCTCCCTAGGACACTCCTAGAAGGAAGTCTCAAAATATAAGCAAGTTTCTTGAGCAGCGGAGCTGAAGCAAGATGATTTTTCTGGAGGGGGTGCACAGTCCCCATTTCTCACTAGCCACGTGCCATGCTGAAAATCAAACGTGGCTGTTGATTTTTACAGCCATAAACCGAGTCCCTCTGGGGTGCTGGAAAATTATCATTGAGAACAACCGGAGCTGATGCAAAACAAATAACAACTATATGTAAGTGGACACCAGTGTTTACATACAACTGCTATACAGGGATAGGTGAGATATATAAGGTGCTAATGCAGTTACTTAAAGGAGGGAGACTTGAAAAATCTGTATGACATGGAATCATCTCCAAGGTTGAAGACAACCATCCTATAGTGTTACCTAAATAGTGCATAACCTAAAACTATAGGAACTAATCTGGTTACCTGGCAAGAACAAGAGGTCGTTCAGGTTCAAGTGAGCAGCAGGGGAAAAGAGCTGGCAAAACCAAAACAAACCCAAACCCAAACCAAACCAAACGCTAAACTAAGTAAGAATAGTAAATAACACAGTAATACCTTTACTGTTTCTTATCATAAGGTAAAGTTCAAGTTTTGATAGTGTGACAAGGAAAACTCTGAAAGCAAAGGGCACCTGGGAATACGAACTTTGATACTGTGGCTTAGATGATGAGTTGTAGTGACTTTTCTTCAAATACAGTCATATATATATTTGCAGCAGAGGAATTCCTCATGCAATTACAAACATACTCATGACCCCAGGGTCCCCAAGCCAGCCTGTCACCCCCAAAAGTAGGACACATAAGAGAAGGACGGTGCAGGACTGGCCCCACAGCGAGGTCAGTGTTATTGCAAACTTGTATGCGGGTATGTGCCGTGGTTCTTGGTAAAGCATAAATCACAGGAATTACTATGCAAACATACAATGTATGATTTAAAAAAAAAAACAACTGTACTTGTATTCTTCTTTAAAAGCTTAAATTGGAATTAAGTTTTGTGATTGCCCCCCGTGCAAGGACAACTTGAGCATGAAGTGGGGTGCAATCTGTCACTGGGGCACTAGAATAACCAGGATAACCACAAATCACAAACGGAAAACTGCAAAAACTGCCTCAGTGAAATGCAAAAAAAAGTAACTTAGCCTAGAAGAACAAAACTATGGGCAAATGCTGTCACCTCACACCAGGAGGAAAGCTTCTGAAAACATACATAACTGTAGTGGCGCTTCTTGGAAGTTTATTGCTGTTTGCAGATCTCACCGGATGATTGCGGGTACGATGCCAGTCTTGCCTGCCTAGATAATTTTAATCTCCTGTCCGACTTTCTCAAATATAATTTATTTCGCAGGGTCCCGTGGCCCTGAAGTTAGGTGAAAAGTGCATTTACAAAAGGAAGTCTGACCTGGAGGAGTTTTACACCCCACGGTTTGCAGGCAGCACCCACAGAACCAGCTCAGTAACCTGGATATTGTCACTCCCATTAACTCTTAACCCTTTGGCAATAACAGCTTCAGGCCACAGCAGCATTTATTTCCACACCACATTGAGATAGAAAGGTAGATTGTGTGTATGTGAGGGCACAAAGGTTGAAAATTATTTATTAGAAATGAAACTTTGCAAAGGCTTCACGAGACACTTTTGATGTTTCTGAAGAGCACCATCTGAGCTCATTTTTTGAATAAAGTAGCTGGCTCAATGATATCTTCATTTCTTGAAGACAGTTGTTCAGTGTCTTTTCTATACTGTATGTTCCACATTAAGTCATTATCTATGCTGTTCACTCCATTAATTCTGCTAGTTTTATTAGCAAAGTTCTGCTGCCTGGTCCTGTAGCAGTGACAAGCATTTCTAAAAGCTAATCTGACAGATAATGACTCCATTAAGTGTTGAATACTAATTGGTTTACATCAGGGGCCTGAAATTAATTGATGTAAATAAATTAGCACCTGAGCATGCATCACCCCAGCTTTGGATTTTCCTAAATACCAATGATTTTTAAAGCTTGTATCTTCAGCAAAACGCATCGGAATATAAACAGACAGGATGAGTAATTAAAATGTGGCAACAAAATAAGACTATCAAGACGAGCTTAACAAAAGATTGTTTACCTATTGATGGAAAGGGTAGTGCCTGCCTGTACAGTCTGTTTACACTGCTCTGACTCATACAAAAGATACTTTTCTGACAGCTTCCCAAAGATATAATTATCATTACTATTAATAACAGTGCCACTGACCCCCACACCATTACTAAGATTTAGTAAAGTTCTGTGATAAGCAGGGAATGAGCGCTATTAATCACAACAAACACCTGCCCCCCCTCCAAAAGTCAAGCCTTCAATTATTAATGCAAGGAATTAATAAAAGTTATTTTGTTTTAAAAGGATAAAACCTCATTATAGTGGAGATTTGTCATTAGAATGACACAAATAATGACTAATTTCTAAAGCTTGGCAGAGGGATAACGTACATGTGTGTATTTTGGGCATGTCGAGAGCAGTCAATAGGGTAGAAGACACCAACAAATACAGTCTATTTTTATATACAGATTTACTACATTGACTTTCACCTTTATAAGGAAAATAAAATCTAATATAAAGCAATACAAATCTGAGAAGAATTCACATGTCTTGGGAAAGCAGATATCATTTGGAGCGGTAAAGCAAATTCAGCCTATGACAACATATGGACAGCGTATGGCAATGTATGGACGCACAGCTCCCTCGCCAAAAACCTCACCCGTGTCGCTGCGGGGATGGTGGGAAGCTTTGGGAAAGCCACTGAGCTTGATCAAAAGACACCCATTAACTTCAGTCTGCTTCAGGTCAACTTTGTAATGACTCCCATCGATTTCAGATAGGATGCACAGATTATTTTTATATGCACCGAAGAACACTTTGTTGCGACAGAGTTATCACCACTGTGAAAACATTACATGACTTGAAGTTATCCTGTAAAGGACATTAACAAAACTTCCGAAGGCTGACATCCTATTTCGGAGGGAGTTAGGAAACATGAGATTATCAGGAAGAAATTTCCTGAGAAACTTTGTAAGGAACCTGCTGCAAGACCTCCTGAGATATACAAAAGTTTTTTTTTTTAATAAAAAATGATTTTGAGTATGAATTTCATTTTAGTGAGCATTCTATAAATTTTTGTGAGCCCCCAATCAGGATAATTTCAATGAGATGCTATCATTTCCCAGTATTTGGCTAACAATGCTATGCTGTGTGTGTATATATGTATACGTATATGACATTTGCAAAGCCAAGGAGGGATGGAAGAATGTTGGATGATGTTATGGTCACAGAGAGAGACTGAGTGCTTGTGTCCCCTCCTGCCCGGACACCTGCACCTCGCAAGGGCCCCGACTCCGAAGCAGGAACGCAGCGCTCGGTGCCTGCACGCGTGAAATGCTCCCCTGCAACAGCCACTTCTCTCTTTCCCGCTGTGCTCCTTTAATTATCCTCTTTGATCTAACGCCAAAGAGGCAAGTCATGACAAACAAGGGGCCGGAGCTCCGCGCCACGGTCGTAAATAACAACACAAGTGTTCCTCATCTCACCCCTCGGCTCATTTTGGGACCGGGATCGTGAGGAATGGTTCATCCTGCATTTCAGAGAAGCTGCAGCTCCTGGATGGTGCATTTTTCACCAGCCCAACTCCAAGTTCGAGTTTATCAGCTGGTTTTCAGTCCCTGAACCACCAGTGATTTACCTGAATCAGCACGGACCCGATTCCCATGTGGAGGAACCTCTGCCCCATCCATGAGCCCAGGTCCTTTCCTACAGCAGCGAGACATTTCTGGCAGTTTCATATCAAGACATCACGAGCCAGGGATTTTGCTTGGGCTGGCATCCCCCACAGAGCAGCTGACAGACAAAAGCCTCCTACACATTCCTCATGCACAACCAAAGCTGGACTGCAAGGAACAGCAGAAAAAAAGGTCCTCTGGAAAGCAGCTGTAATAGAAGCAGACATTTCTAGACTTGAACACCCCAAGAGATTCCTTATTTCAGAGCTATTAGCCATTTTTAGTAATAAAGGTAAAATATGAAAGCATTAATAACTGTGAAGGGATATAGGAATGAATAACCCCCTTTGCCACTTACAATAATGCAACTAAAATATAGCTCTGAGTTATTAAGCAGCTGTTAAACACTGCCTTAAGCTAAATAATAAGTCAGAAGCATTTAGTAATATCGTATTTTCTGGCACAGACTTCCTTTAAAAGCATGCACCCAAGAGCAGTGGAAAACTGCAAAGTATTACCTCTTGGATAACAGTAGACAAGCTCCATCATTGTTCAGATAAGGGGCCAAAACCAGTTGACACCATTGAAATGCAAAAAAAAGCTTTTCCCCCTATGACAAAGCAGCAGAGCCCCTCGACTCCAAAGTGATATCTGTGAGTTAGGGAAAAAGCAGCCCCTACCTGTATGCAGGGAGGTTTTGTTGTGGTCCATCCTCTTCCCCATTTTCAAAATGTTTTTACAGCACCTTCTCTCCAACCTCACTGGTGCGATGGTTTTGATCCAGCCACCACCAGTACAACACTGGAAACTTGTCAGGAGTTAACCAGTGAAAATTAGTTACAGGAATAAAACCTCCATGAGTTTCCCTTATCACCAGAATTACAGAACAGTAGATATGTATTAGTCAGCATAACAGACAGCAGAGCTTAAAGGATGCAGTTTTCTAGTAGTCACCATACATACACTTAATGAGAATTCAAAAGATGTAATGAATTAGGATTCCCCTTTTGGGCACTGAGTATTTCTTCATTAAATTCTAATAACTGTGAAGAGAATCAAGTCTGCTCATGCAGTGTATTTTTACCCTTTATTATTATTATGTTTAGATGCATTTAGTTAATCCTCATCATCCTTATGACAAAGAAGGGCTGAAAAACAAGTTTGTTATGAATGGAAGAAATATAAAGACAGAAAAATCAGCAGCACAAATTACGTGAACTTTTTGCTGTACCATACAGAACCCATATCGCCCAAACCAGCTATTTGCTTTTCTCTTCAGAAATTATGAGATGATATCTCATCTAGCAATAAGGTTACAGCGAACAATTATGTGACCTCCCTTGATTATCACCTTTAGAAAAGAAATGACTAATTCCTGAAAACAGACCCAACACATAACAGCAGCCTCTCCCCACCCCTAAATGAGGGGGGTTCACGCGGAGAAATCCAAATTTCTCATCAGAATCAACAGCAAGCGTGTAACACTGACAAAAATACTACAGGAAAAACACCCATATCATTGAATAACTATTTCAAGTGTGACCATGATGCCACCTGGATAGTGCCCGGGGACAGGAGGTGGGGCTCAGCCGTGCACACCTCTACCAGGCAGCCCCAGCTCAATAAACCCCAGGAGTTATCAGGTATCTCTGTGTTTCGGGGCTTTTCTAAAAGGCGTCAGGCAGTGGGGAGGAATGGGAACTCCCATGGCTTTGGGAACTGGTATCTCTAGAGCCCAAGTTACTACAAGTAATTTCTTATAAGTATGTGGTTACTACAAAGATTAAGAAAGCATTAAAAAACAAACAAACAAAACTGTGCTGGCATTAAGTCAAAAAATAATTTCAGAAGGGCACCAAGAGGGTGAGAGGGCTTGAAAGAGAGCATGAACACAGCCGCAATAAAACCATGACTTCTCCATACTTCTTCCAGAATTATGGCAAAGCAGAAATTAATTTACGAACCATTTGTTGTCACTGTATCCCCACTTTGGGCAAAGCTGCTGCACCACTGGTTTCCCCTTGCAAACAGCGTGGAGACACCCCCAGCCACGCTCCTCTGCGGTGGCAGTCACTCAAACGACAGCGGGTCACCTTGCTGAGGAACGGGCCGGCTCCTGGCACGGTGACACCACTCGTGCAGACCCCAGCACCCCAGCGTGGCCCCTTAATCGCTGCCTCCCACGTCGAAATCCAGGGGATTATAACACTTCATCTTCTCACTGGCTGTTGGCAAGACAAGCAAAGCAATTAGGCTGTTATGGCAATTTTATGGTGCTTATAAAATTAATTAGCAGCCTATTAATTAAATTTTGTCATTAATAATAATATTATTATTATCTTCTAATTCCTTTTCTGCTCAGGCTCTATTTGCTGGTCTTTTTTTTTTTTTTTGCTTTTTTTGTTCACTTCCAGAGGCAGACACAGCCCAACTTTGCTTTCCAGCCCTACAGGCGGCCTGGAGGGGCAGAGCTGGCTTTCCTGGCTCTGCTCAGCTCTTCAGGATGAGCTCGAAGGTGCAAAGCCACGCTCTGACAGAGCCCTGTGACGGCAGAAGAGCAGAGCTGGTCCGGAGAGCGGCCGCAGCCCCAGCAGAGCACGTGTGGGCTTTGCTCAGGGATGCCTTCACATAAACTGGAGCTTTAGGTCAAGGGACAAGTTCTCTTGCTTTGGAGACCTGGGATGACTCTTTGGGTTTTTTGAAACAGATGATGCAGATAAAGCCTGGTGATGTGGAATCTTCCTGAGGAGGTGATTTTGGGAGGATATCATTGCTCAGAGGTTAGGAACTAGAGCACTTGTTCTTTGCGGACACCATCCAGAGTTTTCTTTTGTTTGCTTGTTTGGTTTTTAACTCCACATTGGGAATAATCTCGAAGAAAGAGTTTCATAATATTTTACATTAATCTAAGACCAAAGTGTATTTTATTTGTACACTTGCCAGGATTTTGAAGTCTCCCTCCCAGGCTCCTGTCCTCTTTTAAATTGTCTCCGGAGACTCCTTTGATGCTCCTAGCATGAGAGATCCCACCACCCCACAACACAAGAGATTGTCTGAATTGGAAACTTTCCCAGAACAAGTTTGCTGGTTAAAGGGCTCTATTTGTGATGAAATATAGCTCAATCCACAGGATCTTACCTTCAGGACTCTCAAATTGTTGTCTCAGGCAATGTTAACCAATGCCGCACTTGACGTGCTCCGCTCTCCCGTAAGAGACACCAAAAGGCTTTGTTATTGTCAATAAAATTCCAGCTGGGGCTCAGCATGGCTTTGCCTGCTTTGTCCTGGGTTTTCACTGAGTTTTACAGCCCCATGTTTAGGGTCGGCTGGTGCCACGGATGTATCCTGCGTGAACCCAAAGGGCATATGTGGTGAGGGTGAGGCGCAGGGGTGCCCCGGTGGTGCTGTGGTGCAGGGTTTAGGAGTGCAGGGGTGGTGCTGGGGTGCACTGGGGTGCTGGGTTTCGGCATCACGGTGCAGCGCTGGTGGAGCGTTGCCATCTACAGCACTGGCAGCAGCACTGCACAGCAGCAAGCAGGACCCGCTCCCTCCATGCGATTCCATTGCTTCATCCCTGGCCACAGGGGAAAAAAAATAACAATTTAAAATCTGTGTAATGCAGGTGTGGGGGTGGTTCACACAAACTCTGAGTCAGGTCCTCAGCTGCACCCGACATTATTTTGGTTGGGTTTCGAGCTTTATAATTCACTCATTGCTCAGAGAAAACTTTCAACAACATTGGAAGTTTAACTTAGGTTTTATTTGTTTAAAACTAAATAATGAAACGTGTTTCAATATCTCAGGCAGGCCGGTTGCCACCACACAGTGCCTCTTTTTATAAATTCAGACCATATCCCTTGGCATTGATTTCTGTTGAGCGATCAAATCCGTTTTGCTTGCTGCTTGCTGAAATGCTGTGCGGAGCAGCACAGAAACCTGCTGGGGTTTTCCCCAGGCTGTGGGAACCCTCAGACTAACTTTCCTGCAAGCCTTTACCACCAAAAGAGCCAATCGTACATTTGTTTTGGAACCGTATTTCCAGGATCTGAGATGCTACGTGTCGCTTGTGCTGCAGCCATCATGTTGCTGAAGCCGATGAAAGCAAAGCAGCCTTGTATCGTGGCAGGGAAAAAGCAAAAAAAATCAACCGTTAAAACATACTAGTTGGCACAATCATGGTGAAAAATAACATTTGGAATCTGTTATAACTTAATATTGTTGTTGGTAACATTTGATATATTGCTGTTATATGTCATTTTAAGGGCGAGCTAAAGGACCACAGGGCTGTCAAAGCATAAAGCACCTAATGTTGCTGCTTAACAGCAAAGTCATCCTTTCAACTGAAGTAATTTCAATATAGTACATTGTTAACTCCAAAAATCATTTGTCTTTGCAAGTGATGACCTTTCTTTTCTAATAAAGTCTTTATTTTTTCTAACTTTCTTTCTTCAAGATTAAAGCTTCATCGTACTTAAATAATAGACAAAAAACTGCCCAAAGGTTATTGCTTTCACATTTGGCTTTGTTGGGTGACTGATAATATTTCTGCCTATTGCTTCAGACATCAGGACTTTATTGCACTACGTCACTTGAAAACTGAAATTTTGGGAGCCCAAACCAAGTCACTGGTTGTGTTAGCTTTCCCCTGTGCTGGTGCAGTCGATCAGCAGCCGAACACAGCGGGATGTTCATTGAAGGGAACATCTGTCCGGCCACTGGCAGCGCCTCCCAAGGACAGCCCAGGTGTCACCTCTGGAGACAGCCTTACCTGAAGAGAATGCCCCAGCCACAATCACCTTCATCCTTCATTTTGCAACACTGAATTGCACCAAAGGTGGTAATACAATAAGCCTTCAGTGGTATAGCGGAAAAATTAAATTTGCCTTTATTATGCCTTCGCACAAATCCTCGTGGAAGACTTGGCTTCTATTTGCATTAAGCAACTGTATTTCATATTGCATTGGTTAATACCAATGTCTTTAGAGGTCATCAAACTCAACAGTCAAAAAAATTAATCTGAGAATTTACAGCAGTTAAATACAGCTAAATAATTAATGATGGGGAAATTGAACTTCCCATTGAGATTGGATTAGGAGCCAATGTGGGACACCACTGCTGTAGAGCCTATTTCCCCAGGGAACCTCCCAGCAAAAAATCAGCCTCTTTATTGCTTTCCATATCACTAATAAAATATGAAAGCAAAGAATACAATGAGATTTTCATATCATATTAATGACCTTCAGAATGCAATCAGACTAGCGGCTCTCACTGAGCAATTTGCTAACATAATATAAAATTGTTAATATGATATGAAGGTCACTAAGACAGTACAAAAATGAGTGTAATGACAGCGACTAACCCAGACCTTTCAGCAAGAAGAACAATTAACTTGCAACTTCACTTTTGCAACTCGTACCTCGTGTGCACACATCAGGCACAATGTCAACAAGAAGCCACTCAGCGTCGTGAGGCTCGGGGGGCTCTGTGCTCTCTGGAGCTTCGCTGGCTCAAATCCGGCATAGGAAGAGGCACCTCACAGGCTTTTGGCTCATGTTTCCCCTTCTGCAGAACTGGAAAAACACTTGTGAGAGGTCCTGCCATGCTGACCAAGTGCCTTGAGCTCCTTGAAGGGCTGCAGTAACGTAAACCAGCTTTACAAAGGAGGAGATGGACATCTCTAAAAAACTCAGTGTTAAGGAAAGCTTTGATTCAAGGGGATTTATGGGAAATAAAAGAACAATTTTTTTTAATGGAATCGTGCATTTTAAAATTAAAATATTTCAAAGTTACATTAGTCATTTTCCTCCTGAATAAAACTGACACGTCTAGAATCTAGTTTTAGTAGGCTAAACATAAGAATGTCCAACAGAAAAGTTCTGCACAACTTTAAAACTGAAGATTTTTTTAATTTAAAAACCAAAACCTAAACGAAACCACAAAACTTCACTTTTAAGGCATTCCTCTGAAGTAGTATAACACGAGCCTTCTCCCACATTGGTCTCCTCTTCCAGACCATCCCAAACTCCTCTCCTCCCCGGAACCCACCAAAATTTCAGCATACTCAATATCCTACGATAAAGCCATCTACAGTTTAACAACTTGTTTCACGACAAGTCATCTTGTTTTATTAACTTTGAACATTCTGGCTTCATTGGATGTCTCTCACGGCACTGACTCTACAAGAGACCTTGCCAAAAAGTCGTCAGAAAAAATTAACTGCGGAGTTATTCTTTCCTCTATTAGAGTTTTGTCTAATTATCCCAACACAACCGTAACAAAGTGAGGATCTGATTGGAATAAATGGAAAACTCTCTGTGAAATCTCTTCTGAACAGCAGGAACAGGCCAGACCAGGGCTTTGTTTAAATACACAGAGCTTTTATACAGGTACTTCAGCATTTTGAATGGCAAATACAGGAGGGAAAAGCATGTGGGAAGTGATTCTTCAGCTACACAGTGTGCACGAGGGTACCTCCTCTTGGAGACTCATTTTACTGCCTGAGTCAAAGCCCCTTTATATGTATTTTATACTGGAATTGATTGGTATTTAATTAACCTACACTTTATGCCATAGTCAATCTTTAATTAAATGCATCTTTAAGCATAGAATTTAGAGCGTTACGAGAATGACTTTAAGTGCAGGAAGCATTTTATGTTTTCCTCATAAACAAGAAACAAGGAATGAAGTGAATAGCTGCTTGAAAGGAGGCTCCTCAGCCAAACGCAAAACTGTTTGCAAGGAGCCATCCACTTACAGAGGGAAACATCCCAACATCTCCCGTTGGGTGTGGGGATTTAGGGAGTGAATCTCAAGCAGTAGTAATGCTCTGAACAAAGGAGAGACCCTTTCGCTCCCATGAGCTCTTTGAAGCCTCAAAGCCTCATGTAGCCTTTGAAAAACAAATTCCAGAAAGAAAAAAATAAAAAGGTATTACAAAAAACTTCCTAATGTAAACTACAGTGATTAATTTTAATATCTTAAGTACCTAAGTATTGTTGAAATAAGGCTACCTAGCGACGAAAAGAACATGATTATTTTATAAGTTGCAACAAAAGCCTCTTTCCATGTAAGCCTGCATCTGTTTTCTCTGCAAAATTCTATGCCTTCTTACAAAAAAAATGCTGAACATGACAAAGTTTAGCGTCGACTTGTTTTCCATTGCCTTGTAATACTCATCCTGCTCTGTTTACCTGAACTTTACTCCACAAATACAGGCAAGCATCGTATTTGCTACAAGGAGCGTATCACAAATCTCCTACGTCAGCTTCCCTGTTCCCTCATCCTCCTTCCCTGCTCAAAACCTGATCTCTCCCTGCAAAAATCCAGTTGATTCCTACAGATGGAGGTTCAGATGCTGACGGTGTTATTTGTGCACAGTCTTCCTACCTCCAACTATTTTCAAACATAACCAAGTTGTCTATTCTCATTAAAAATAAATATACAAATCTGTGAGCAGGATCGCTTCCTTTTCTGCCCAAAACAGTGATTCTACAGTTACTATCAATGAATGTCTGTGGCTATTTTCACATTGATAAACTGCTGGCTATCCATGAACAACAAATTGTGGCAGGTGGCTCCGAGGCCACAGACGTGGCCAAACCCGGGGGGCTGCAGGAGGCCCCATGCCTGGTTGGGGCCCCAACCCCAGCAGCTCCTGGAGCCGCTTCCCCAACCTCCAGACACCACCAAGGTGTTTTCCTTGGGCTCAACCCCTCGTGGCTGAGGGAGATGCCCATCCCAGAGCGTCCCAACACCTGCCCAGGACAGGGCATGAGTTGTCTGAGAATTGAAGTGAAGAAAATGATCTGGAAAATCCATTCTGTGTGCACAAAACAATGGAAATCAATTTTAACAAATTTTGAACAAGTGATCAAATTTCCAGATTTGGGCAAGCAGATGGGGACACAAACAGGGTAAAAAAAAAAAACAACACAACAGGAAAAATCCATTATTTAAATCTATGTTGTTAATAAAATTTACGGTTATTCAGATGCAGTCATTTTCCAAATCTTGTTTACTTTTCAGCATGAATGTTGCTCATTGCACTATACAATGAAAATTAATGATCTAATCTGCTCTGTGATGCAGCGACGAGGTCCAAGGTTTCAAGGATTATCATTTAAATATTTCTTCCCCTACAGCTTTTGTTTTGTGAATATAACCATCTCTTACAATAAATAATATCTAAAGAGAAACGTTTGCAACTGTATCTGGGCTACATTTGACCACCTGATTTAGGGAGTTCGACATTAAGCAAAGGTTGCCACTAGTACGTGTCTGTGTAAGTGTATTTTTTGTGTGTCTGACCTGCATCGGTTGGGCCAAGTCCATCCAAAGCTGATGCTGTGAAGGCTTCGGTGGTGCAGCTGGAGGGGAGAGGAATGGGGTCTGGGCAGGAGGCAGCTGGGAGGTTTTGGTCGCATCCAGCGGCTCCCGAGCCCTTTGGGGAACCCAGCCAGGCTGTTGAGTCCGCGAGAGGCTCAGCAGTTCAAGGCATCCCAGCGCTGTCACTAAAGAGAAACGTTAATTTTTTAAAGAACTTTATAAAGCCAACAAGCAAACAAAACCACAACCCCTCCAAAAAACCCCAAACACAGAAAAAACCAACTTCACATCCAACAACCTGACCTGCAGACTCATGGCCTGTAGGTACAAAAAAAACCCAACCAAAAAACTATTGAAAAGAACTGTTACAGCACACAACCATCACTGGATTGGCCTTGATAACTAGATGTGTCTAGGCTCAAAACATCACTTCAAAATGAAGTATCGCCTTTTCTTTTTTTTTTTTTCAGTTAAATAAAGCGTCAAATAAAGCATCTGGAGCATAAAATAATTTGCCATCTTTAATGCAAACAGCTCATTCAACCTAAAAGTTTTCCACCTCTCAGAAAAAGATGCAGTAAAACCCGCACATGAGGCACCTGCTGCTGAACGACGCAGCCACCAGTGCAGGGGTCCCTGCTCAGCCGGTGCCCACGGGCTCTGCCATGGACTGTGGCTTGTACAGGTGCTAAAACCATAGTACATTTAGAGAATGTGTAGGAATTTGCTACAGTAGATCTCTAAATAGCCAGAAAAGTGAAGTACAGTGTCATACACGCAATAATTTCCATTTAATGATGCAATAATGTTGCGTGTGCCAGTTCCGCTGCTCTCGGGTTCAAGCCTGCTCACAGGGGTGAAGTCTGTTGGCCAAAAAGCAACATCCATGTGGGATGGAGGTTCCTAAAGTGTAAGTAATGGCAAGAAATAACTTCCCTTACTCTACCTGTTAAGAGTGCTTAGAGTTCCAAGTGTTTACTTAGGAAATTAAAATTTGGTTTTTATACCAACTAAAATGAGAAAATAAATATATTCACATGCTCTATCATACTTTCAATAAATCATCTATAATAGAAAGTGAACAATGGATACTTACATACAGCAATACCACTATACTTCCCCGACCAAAGGAGGGAAATGGAAACTTCCCTCCCTAGCTCTTATTAAAGGCCAAGAGAATGGTAAAGGCTTTGGCCAAGTTCAAAAAGATTTCCAATATGTTGTTAACTCATAGAAGGAAATGTGAAAAGGTTTCTGGAGAATCCAGATTTGTTTTCTTCCATTATCAAACAAACTAAAGCATTAGAAGGTTTTCAGCATAAACCTATTAAAAAAACCCCCACAACCAACAAACAAAAGAATCTACAAACAAGACAAACAAACAAAACCCCCAACAAAACCAAGACAAAACACCAGCGCCCTCCCCCGAACTAAAACACAACAAAACAACAAAACCCCCCACAAGACTTTTGAGCCCAAGAGCTATGTTAAAGTCCACTTTTTTTTCCCCTCTGCTAGATATGTTGAAGAAATCTATGAAACTTTGCAAGAAGGTGAAGTCCTAGGTGAAGAAGTAACGGAAGATGTAGATCAAAGCACAATGGAGGAACCAGACTTCTTAGACGCAGGCAATAATTCCTCTCCCCTGGCCACAAGTGGTTCTTCTGAAGAGCTAACCACACAACAGGGAACCACAGGAAATACATCATGTAATACATTCAACCCTTATTGTAGTCTGACAAAACACGTAAGAAAAAAAAAAGTTAACTTTCTTAAAGATAAGACCAATTCTGTTGCAAAGCTCCCAGTGAAATCGATAATGGTTCGGACCGTGTAAGACAGAATACATTTCGCATTCACGATTTATAAAATTACCTGTATAAAATACCACCTCTCCTTCCCTGCTGCATTAAACCCCCTGTTTTTTAGAATTACCTGATATACAACAAATCCCAGCAACCTCTCCCACTGGGCTGTGGCACCTTGGGTAACTCCAAGCTCAGCACAGCTAACGCAGAACCCATCGAGTTTACTTGGGCAGGAATGCTGATGGTTTATATAAACTGGGCCTTTTTCCACAGTGATGACTTGAACTTTTCATTTTGGATTTCTCTGGAGCTTTTAGAATTAATTCTCTGCAATGCCGTGTTAAAATTTCTCTAGTGAATAACATTTAGAATATGTCTCTCAAATTGAAAAGTATTTGAGACAATGACAGCCAAGATGTGACAGTAAAAGAAACAAGACTTTCCTCTTTTGGAAATGTTGCTCTTTTCTAGCCCTGGATTCAATTTTTGGGGAGTTACCACCAAAGTCACTGATCAAGACCAACCTTGTCTTCCCCAAACCTGCACCTCCCAAGACATTGGCAAGACGTCGTCCACCTTCCACTCATGAACAGGTGAGCAGCTGACATAGACCTTGTGTAGAGGAAGAATATTTCTGTTTGTTTTGTTTTTCTCGAAAGCTGATCACAACCTGCGTCACACTAGAGCGCAGCCAATGAAAGGACTTTAAGTAAAACATAAGTAAAGTTTTAAAATTACAGGCCAAGCTTCCCCCCAACTACGGAGAAGGCAATCTCTTCAGAAAAGTCATCACCACTCACACCTCTCAAATAACCACTGAAAACCTAGTCTGGAAAATACCTCATGGAAATCTAGGCCTTCTGCTCCAGCCTAAGAAATACCAAAGATGCATTTTCAGATCTATAACACAAGTAACAGAACTTTGACGCTGTGTGCAAGACAATGTATTTCAACGTAAATATATAAGAACTCTTTTCTTGTAATGTATTTGACATTAAACATATAAATTGTCCTAAACATAAATGTCTCGACCAACCAAAAATTCTGATTGTTTAAAAAAAAGGAAGAGAAAGGAGTGGACAAAACAGCATCGGAAATTCTGAAGATGTTTGTAAGAGGTCACCAAAGGTGGTAAAGGAGCCAGAGGAGGAGGGATGACGCAGCTGGCTGCCTTTCCACCCTGTTGACTTTGAGCTGTAGGATGGTGAATCCCACCACACCCAATGCACAAACTCACGGTGATGATGAAATTCTCTCCCCAACAACAGCAGCTGTTGATCCATGAGTCTGATCAGGCTCATCACAATCTCAGCCATATTTAGAGTCTGTGCTTTTGTCATTGTAGTAAACATTTTGCAGCTGTCAAATACCTAACCGCTAAGGTGAAAAGAGACCCATTAAATTGTCTTGAGGCATGTTTCTCAGCAATCACCATCCTTTTTAAATGAGAATAGCGTACCAAGCACCTCTGGGATACCAGTGCAGTCCCATAATAAGCACTAATTTCCGGGCACGCTTTGAGATTTTCTTTGTACTATAAAAGGAAAAGAATTGCTCAAGTTTTAAACCCACAAAAGCTCAAGTTTCAATATCTCATCATACCCCATAACAGACTTCTTTTTTTCTCTGAAATCGAAGATTTTTCTAGGTGACAAAATAGGAGACCAGAAGTGAACCCAGGAGTTCTGAAAAATGCCAGTAACACCATTTCTGCATGAAAACATTCGGCACACGTCGGTGGGATGTTCTCGCAGCTTGCCAAGTGCAACAGGCTCACAGGCTGAGCAGCAACACCAAGAACACCAGCGTTACCCTGCTCTGTTCCACTGCTGCTCTCCCAAAAAAACACCCGCTGGGAAATTCTCATCAGACACCATTCAATTCAAACATAACAAGTCTGAATAAAGGAAATGATCTGCCTCTGTGAAGGACTTTGTCATGCTATGGGTGTCAAGTGCTAACTGTATGTTATTCTGTATGAGGTACACGAGATTTAGAGACAATCCCTGAGAAACAGTGTGGGTAACCGGCAGGTCATCTCATCCTGCTTGGTATTTGTTGGGAAGACGTGGTTCCTACCTCTGTGGATTACTCGACGAACAGAAGCTCTAATTTGTGCTCAGCATCTGGACACAATACATCCATACACAACACCCACTTCAGGGTGTTCAGTATTCCGGTCTACTAATAACACTAGTCTTACTAAAAGTTTCCAAAAATATTATTTTCTTTTACTATGGTTTACATACAGGGAAGTGAAAGTGCTCATTTTTTCTGTCTACTATTTCAACCTGCTAGCATATGCTGAGCAGCAAATTGCTGCTTTTCTCATAAAACTCAGTCAAAACCTTGTTTTCCCAAGCAGGGAGACAGGGTGTTCTGTAGCTGTCTCTTCCAAGGACAAGTAAATCCAACCAGGCAGGAGTCTTTGATAGAAAACCCCACCCTGTTCACATCATGTCCTATTTTCAAACAACATAAAGATGGCTCAACTCATTTTCCTCTGCATGCTGCATTATGTAGAGGTTGAGAGGGATCGCACGGGTTTTGAGCCATTATTTGCCAATTTACTAATATCAACGTGACGATTTAGGAGGAATTAACATTACGGATCATGTACATGAGTAAGTGACGTTCTTGCTTACAAACCCAAACAAGGCAATTCTAACCAGGCCTAGTACTTTGAGAAAAAAAAAATAAATCACAGTATCTCACACAGAAAAGAACCTCCTCTACACAGCAGTGTATTCCTTCCATTTTCATACAGATTTTCTTAAAAAGACATTTCTCAGACATCCCATGGGCAACTGTTCAACGCTTTCCCTGGCTGCAGCCTCGCATACCAATCAAATCAGTGCTGGCGCACAGGCCACCCGAGCGGCCCTGCTCGAAACGCCCCAGAGCAGCGGGGTTTCGGCATCGCACCAGCCCTACTGCGAACCCAACTAGCGCCCACCCCTCCTGCATTTCTACCAATAAACCACAAATACTTATTAATGAGTAGAAACTTAAAGGCTGGCATTAGGTCACGACACCTGTTTTCTCACATAGTCTGTTGTCTGTACTGATGTAATAGGGATAAGTGAATTTTGTAGGTTAATCTTGCTGTACTAACAAAATACTATATTATGGACAAACTAATTTTAATCCAGTTTTGACTTTCAGTTGTTCCACCGCTTGTGAAAGGTTTGCATCCTGTAATTCGCAGCATTTGAAGAGCTGTGATGCCCAAGCACCACGTGCAGCATTTGCACAGCAGATGCACCAACTGGACAGGATTCCCTCTCTCCTTATGACATCATCTGTGACATAAGCAAAGCAGAAGATGTCCACGGGAGGAGAGTAAGTGCTTGCGGACACTGAGCAAGTGGGGAAATGCACCCAACTGGGAAGAGCCCAGCAGCACTGAAATTAGCCTATGATGTCTGGTTTTGAGATGAGGTCCTACTTAAAAAAAAAAAAGAAAGAAAAAAAAAAGGGGGGAAAAACCAGGTTTTGGACAAAACAGTAATTATTGAGTATTGTACATGACAAGCAGGAATCTTATTTACTGGAAATACATGCTACACACTAATGTTAGCCCACAGTTCAATCTACGGTAACACGATTTTTTTCTGTGTGTGTCAAGAATGGGTGTAGTAAGGGAAAATAAAAAAGTGGTAATTCCCAGCTTGATTAACTATCCGTGCAGGAGGAAAAACCACCGGTTTTTGCCCAGTCTAGGATAACAGGTTATAAGAAATAATTAACCACAGAGTTTCACCTGACAAAGAACAAGCGACGATGCTCATCGGCCCAGATCCTGTCTCTGTTAGTGAAGAAATGCCTTTGGAGCCGGTGGCCACATGTTTTTGTTGAGCTGGAACCTGGGGATTTTCCTCTCCAGACTGGTGCACACCACTCCCCACATGGGAGGCCACCAAACCAAGTTCTCATATCGAGCATTTTTCACACTTTTTCTTCCAGTATTAAAAGCATATTTGTGCAGCTTCTAGAAAAGCAATTATGTGCAGAGCTCACCTCACCCAAATTTAAAAAGTTGCACTGGATATTTTCCTTAGAATATCCCAAAGAGTAGATGCTCCAACTGACTTCCACATTTTATTTCAAAGTGAAAAGAAAACCTATGTGTCCTGGCAGATCCATGCTAAAATGTAGCCTCACTGTAGCTCCATATTGATGATTTTTTTTCTAGGAAAGCATCTCAAGTACAACAGCTTCCTTTCAAAACGCTGACAAACATTTCTATGGCTCTTGACTTACAGTGGTGGAAGGTCACCAGCTCAGTTCACACTATTTGAGTCTCTTTTCCACAGACGAAAGGTCTCACTGAGCAACTCAGCTTGGAGACAATGATCCATGAAGAGACTCATGGCTTTCCTAGAAAATAAAGTCTGTCTAAATCATTTAAGCAGGAAAACGCCTTCTTCCTTTGCGGAAAAAAGTGTCTTTCATGGCCTGTCTTATCTTTGTTATGAAAAAAAATGCCTTTCATTCACGTTGCAGTACAATGATCTGTTCCTACCAGTACCAGACATTCCCTCTCTCCGAGGCCATGTCTCCTAGCATTGGGTCTCCAGCATGAATAATTGCTCGGCGCGGGCCTGGCAATGGACAGAGCGCAGGTTTTCTTGACATCTCCACAAAGTCAGAGCTCACCCCGGCTGGCTCCGTTCCCTCCTGACAGGCGGGCGAGCTGGATTTGGGAAATGGTGCGTTGCAAGGGAAGGTGTTACACGAGTAGAGATTTGCAACGCGGTAGCACAGGATCCTACGGCGAGTGTTTCTGCCAGGATCCCGTGATCCATCAGTGGTGAAGCTCTGAGACTTCACGATACCTCCAGCTGCCCCGTGTCTGGGCATCCTCCGTCCAGCCTGGGGCCACCTCCACATGCTGGTGACAACTTAGTGCACACGGACCAGAGCCGCTGGCTGTCACTCTCTGTGGCTGCAGCCATCCCTTCTTCAGTCCCTAAAATTATCTATCATGTGCTCAGCCTTATGCCCCTCTTCCAAGATCAGCTAGGAAACAAAAAAAAGCCATTTTTTGGCAGAGCTAATAAGAGTAGGATGAAAATAGTTGGTTAGTTAAAGGTAAAAAGTAATAATAACAACAACAAAAATTTACATCAGTTGGAATGGATTCACGTAGTCCCTGATATATTTACAATACAACCCAGACAGAAAGGTCCACATTTATAAAACACCAGGTAACGTACCAACAAAGAGGGTGTGCAGGAACCCTGGTATTTCGATATTTGAAATCTTTAAACTGAAGAGAATTTATATGAAAATGACAGCTTTAGTTCAACCAGAAACTCAGCACTTGCCAGAGCAAACACAACTGAATTCAACACCACCTTCATGATCCGTCATCCCTCTGGCCTTAAAGGACATCATACACAACTACTACAGTGTCAAAACACTACAAAAGAGCTTTTTCCCAGTAAACCAGCAATCTCCATGCCACTGCAGCAAGCTTCAGGAAAGGCCATTTTTCAGGGCCAGATTGCAGCAAAACAAAAACTTTCCATCTGCCTAAAACAAACCTCCTGGGTGAGCATCTGTCTCTGCTCATGTTCTCAGTCTCTACAATATACTCAGTTATTTGCTTTGTTTTCATGATATTTAGGATTAAGTTATTACGTTTCCAGATATTTCCCAATAGACATTTTCTTAAATAGCTTACGTTGAAATAGTAATAATCCTTTGGATGGTCCGGCTGATTGTTCCCCTTATTTCTTTTCACTGGGGTAGGTCTGTAAATTAGATCTCTCTTCTACAAAATTTCCTTGGATGAATGGTTTCATTAATAAGAAAAGAAACAGAAATCGATTCAAGCATTCAGAAGGCTCTGAAGAAAAATAATTTCGAAGTAAAAAGAATTTCAGAAATTTCAAAGCCCAGAGAAAAAAAAATGACTTTACCTCTTTTCCATAAAACCTAGCTTAAAAAATAAGGAAAAACAATACAGCAGGTTAAAGAAACTTGCCAAGAAATGCACCATTTCAGAGTTAGACATGCTGATTTTCTAATATGTCTTTCTTGACGATGTCTTTTTTGGATAACTTTATCCTCTAAGCCATTAAAAATTTTGTTCGAGGTTTTACTTTGAATTTCCCTTCCCAGTTTCATGCAACCACTACCCTGCATATGGCTTTTTATGTTTGCATCTTAACTTATCTCTTCCCGTGACACGTCTTTGGAAAACACTTCGCAGGGACACCTTTGTCACACCTCTAGCCTTGTTGAGCATTTACATTTCCATTTCTCAAAGGTTTTGTGTCTTCTGCTGAGGAGGAATGGTGGCTGCAAGGTGTAGCAGACCCAGAGGTACCTCCTTGTAGAAGAGATGCTGGGATGCACATGCACACGTGTGCGTTTCTTTACACTCCAGAAAGGAAAATGCAGAAGAAATGTGTGTTTTATTGACCCCATTGATGAGCAGGACCTTCCCATAACCAGATCTGCAAGCAAACACTTTTGCTGAATAGTCTATAAAGTGTCAGCGGCAGCAAATCATCCTATTCTCAGCTCTGTATAATTTGTAAGGACATTTGAAGGCATGCGCTAGGGCATAAATCATCTACAGTACACAATTGATTCATGTGAAATTTAAGTGAGTTCACTCTGAACTCCAAACAATTACCACTGCGGTGATTTTATAAAATGTCTCTTCCCTTGGGAAGAAAGCATCTAAATCAAGCTGGGTTTCAAGCCACAAAAATTAATGATAGGTATTCTCATCTCATCGTGCAGGAAGCTCTGCACATAAATCCCCACATCAAGATGAGGCCTATATAATTTTAAGCATTACACAAGCCCCAGATTCAAAATTTAAATTAAAAGCTCACCTGAACTAGGAAAACCTCTCTGTTCTTACAACTAGCCTTTTCACTTAAATAAAAGCAAATACATTAAAATGGCCAGAAAAAAATATGGGCTTATAAAATAAGGTATCCTTGATATCATACTGTTCCAGGAAAAGTTTAGTTACAAGAATTGTAAATGGAGTGAACTGCCGTTCATGCACCTGGTTGTGGTTCAGAGCAAGGTTGGATGAACGTGGGCACACGGACTGACCCATCCCCAACCCGAGGATGAGGAATCAGGCGTCTTCTCCTGGGTTACAGCTTCCTCCAGACCATACACCACTTACACAAAGGGCAACTGCACAACACAAAGCTCCTCAGCTCCGGACTGAGCTCTGCTGGGGCATCGCTACCACAGATTAAACAGAATGGGGTTTGCAGCAGGAGAGGGTGACAGCTTAGCTGATATTTAGCCAAAAATGTAATTTTAAATCAAAGTACGTTTAAGGGTTGTTATATTTACTTACAAAAGTATGCATGTATTACTTTCATTTGCATCATGGTCATTAGTGGTACACTACTTGCTGCATGCTTAGAGCACATTAAAAAAAATGTAGAATGAAGATTTTTTTTTTCTCCCTAATTGACTTGAAAATCTACAGAAAATTTTCATCATTCAATATGTCTAGACTTGAGTGTAATGCACAAATTAAAATTTCTTTTTTCTGTGCTTGTCTCTACCATCTAATTTTCAGATATCGCAGGTTTTCACTTAACACGACAGCCGGGGATGAATTTTCCTCTGGCATTTCCGAAGCCGCGCCGGCCAGGGACAAAGCCCCGATCAAAGCCCTCAGAGTTACGCAGCTGTAAAGCTACCGTAAGTATTTAAAAGGTGCTTCCCCGATATAAAACCAAGCTCAGAACACGTCGGTGTCCCAGGATGGTGGGGAAGGGAGCGGGTCTTCGTGCCCAGCACTAACTGAAGAGGCCTTTGGTCAATATGAGGAGCCTGGGGATACTTAGTGACAACAAATAAATTATCTTCCAGAACCAGGACCATCCCAAGAACGCAGATGGTCAAGCAGCCTCCACCACGCCAGCGTTTCCATCGCAGGGGCTGCCTCGGCAGGGACACGTTGGTGACAGTCCCCCACCCCAGCCGCCTGCGGGCAGCACGACGTGGCCATCGGCACCGAGCCCGTGGCTGTCCCAGCCCAGCCAACAGCACCCGCTGGTTTTTGTCTACGAGCAAAAAAAGTCCCCTCCAGCTCCGGCCACTGAGATGGCCGCTGCTTCGGCCCCACGTCTGACAGCTGCTGATGCCACGTCCCTTCCTGTACCCGTCCCGGTCACCGCTCAGGCTGCTGCAGAGGCAAATCCTCAGGGATTTTTAGACAAAAGCAGCAAACCAGGGCGTGCAGCTCCCCTGGCTGCCCCATCTGACCATGGCACCTTCGCTCCAGCTGCACAGCAAAACCCACGCATGGAAAATTGTCAGCAATGCTCCAAAAATGCCCCCCTGCTCCCCTCCCCTGCGGTCCCCTCCTGGCTGCCCGTGACCCCTGAGGAAAGCCGGGGAGCGACAGGAGCTGCTGTCCCACCTCCCTGCCTGGAAATCATCTCACTGAAGGAAGGATTCACCATCACGACGTTTCCCAAGTCAAACCAGAGTCACCCACCCGGAGCCGGCATCACCGCGAGAGCCCAGGCTCAGCGCCCACCAGGGGCTGCCAGGAGGGACCCCCCCAAAACACTGGGTGCCCATGGGGGCACTGGCAGCTGGGCAGAGGGCAGAGTACCCAGGTCTGCACCCTTGGTAAGGCGGCTTCTAACCACGGGTTTGATTGAAAGGGGGAATTAAAACTTGTTTTTTTCTGCGGGCGACCCTCGCTGATGATGGTGGTAGCCAGGCACCTACCATGGTGCAACCTCTGACCATCTTCCCCAGGGGACAGCGCCTGAGGGAGCCCCAAATGTCAGCACTGACCAAACCCTGCTCCTCCCCAGCGCCATCCTGCAGCAAAACACCCCTTCTCACTTACGGGATGGAGGAGCTGGTTTGCTGTGCCCTGGGTGCGTACAGAGGGTGACCCGGCAGTGTGGGAGGGCGTCCCACCACTGGCAAGGCTCAATATTAAAATATAATTTGTAAAGAAGAGCTTGAAATCATGGATATGTGCCCACCTCAGCATTAATGTCATTAGAGAAGGTTGGCACCTCTTGTTTTACAGCCTGGAGCCGAATGGGTCCACAAAATCCTGTAGAGCGAAACCTTCCACAGCACCAGAACCTCGAGAGGATGGCAGCAGCTCTTCCGCAGCGCTGGGGAGAATTTTCCCAAAAAGTACACTCCTGCTTCAAAGCAACCTTTTAGAGCTGCTTTTAAACATTAAAAAAAAAATCTTGTTGTCAAGAAAAAGAAGGTAACTGTCCCAGCTGGAAAGAAGCGTCACAAGAAGGATACTTCAGAGTGCAGTGGGAAGCGTGCTTGACTCAAGCCAAAATAAACTACAAAGTCAGCCCCAAAGTATGAGATATCCTATAGCGCAGCTTTCCCAACAGCACCACGAGGAAAAGATGCAGAGGGCACTATTCATTAAAATCAAGACAGTGAGAATTATCTTGGTGTTACAGGAAATGTTTTGCCAAATGCTAACAGGCTCAGGAGCATCCCAGACGCAGCCCAGTGCTGGAAACTCTATCAGGTAACTGCTACAGAGCGAGTGCTGCTCTTGACTTCAAACCTTACCCCTCTTAGCCCCAACTCATCCCCTGTAGCAAGGTGACCTGCAAAAAGCAGAAGATCAGGCAGCAAATACCGGTACGCGTCACCCAAAAGGCAATCGAATTATTACAGGTCCCGTATTTTAAAGGTACATTCAGGTATCTGATACCAAATAACCTACACCATAACCTCAGTCGCTTTTCTTATTTGCTTCTGTGCATTAAGCCACAGGTAATTTCCTTGTGTGTGTGAACAACCCCCTGTACAAACCTGCCCTATTTATTTATCACAGCCAGTCCTCAAATCGCCCATCTTCTACACAGCCTACACCAGCAATCCAGTCAGATGTCTCATCTAGAGAAAATTTATTTTCCCATCTTTTTAAAAAAAAAAATAAAGGATGCTTATAATAACCTTTTATTGATTTTGCTCCATTTTTTCCCAGTTTCATCACTAGCATCATTTCACCAGCTCTTTATGTGACAACACTGAGCCAGGGCAGCGTGCAGGGGATGCAGGAGGTGCTCATGGTGAAGTTGAGCTTAACTCCACACAGCACGATGAGCTGGAGCCTCCCCACGCCGAGCAAAGGAAAAACAATTTGCGGTTTAGTAAGTTAATCAAAACTTCAATTGATCCACTTTGTATTTTCTTTCTCTTTGCTTTCCAACAACTTAAGGCATTTTTAAAAATTAAATACAAAGGCCTTTCCACACTTCAGAAAATTAATCACTTTTGGCATTTATTAGTTATACATTTCTGCTTAAAACATGTTTTATAATTCATTAAAGTACCTCAAAAATTAAACTCTTGACAGCCCTAGGCCCAAAATATATTTAAGTAGAAAATTAAGCACAGTAATAAATAGTGAAGAATTCTGAAATATTAATTTGGCCTGTAGCATTTCAAATGTTTATTCTCAATAATTAATTTGAAACCAAGTTTACACTGGCCTTCGTCAGTAGTTTGCTGGGAACTTTCAGTTACGTTGCTAATTTCCTCAAATTTGCCCTTCTGGTGGCATATTCTATCACTAACAATCACTGCCATTGCATTTAAATCAACTCTTTCAGCTGTTTTAGAGTTTGATCATTTTCCATGAGGCACAGAAAATTAGCAAGAGTGCTAAAGGACACATTCCTGGTTCGCTGTGGGGGAATTCGTTAACTGAAGCCGATTATTAACACCAGGTACATTTTCTGCTCCCCCCTCTAAGTCCGAGCAGCACAATGGAAACGCTTATTTTCAGACTGGCACAAGTGATAGCACATTTTGTGTCAGAAGTAAACGCATGCGCCCCACTCTGAGGCAGCCTCTGATAGAAATAAATGTAAATTAAGATTAAAAAAAATCCCATACACCCAGGAGAAGTCTCAACTAAGGAGTTATCACCGTTTTCCCCCCAGCCCTCGCAGGACACGGTGACTTGGGGCAGCGCTGCCTCTCCATCGCCCTTCAGCAAACCAGATACTGTGGTTTGCTTAGTGGCTTTGTTTTGTTATTTTTTTATTTGGCAAGGCAAGCTCTGAAATAATCTTTATTCCTAAAGCATTGTCTCAGCAGCATGATTTAATGAGAACTTTTCTATTGTTGAATTTGTCCTGGATGCTGAACCCTGGAGTACCATGGCGCATTACATTAGAATAAATTCCCTAGTTAAAACACCAAACGCGTACAGAGCTGTATTTACAAACATACAGGTGTTTACGTCACTTTTGGTAGAGTTCAATAGCTTTGAAAGATCGCTAAAAATATACACCTGTTCTATTTTGCCCTCAAAACATCTGTATTTACCTCAAAGATCTGTATTCCGTGGCTGTCGGAGAGCAGGAGCGCAGCCTTTCAAGCCCTTCTTTCTGAGGTACAAACACCAAAGCGATCGCACAAGCAGAACAGCAAATTAAAATGACATTAAACCACAACGGAACTCCAGCATCGCGGCCCTCGCTGCGCGCCCTCCGGCCCTCGGGGCCCTCCGGAGGTTCCGTACCGGCACAAACCCCTCAGCGCTCCCCAGGAGGCGCGGCCGGGCCCGGGCCGCTGCCGCCATCTGCTGGAGCCGCGGGAGGGCCCGCTGTGGAACGCTGGGGTAGAGCGGTTTGGGCTTGAAAAGACCCTGCAGATCGTTAAAATCAGAGAACCGCAGAACCATTTCGGTTGGAAGAGACCCTCAGGATCACCGAGCCCAACCATAACCTAACTCTGGCACTAGCTCATGTCCCTAATAACCTCGGAGAAATGCCTTTTAAACACGCGCAGGGATGGTGACTCCACCACTGCCCTGGGCAGCCTGTTCCAGTGCCTGACAGCCCTTTCTGTGAGCAATTTTTTCCTAATACCCAATATAAACCTCCCCTGGCACAACTTGAGGCTGTTTCCTCTTATTTTATCACTTGTTACTTGGGAGAAGAGACCAACCCCCTCCATGCTCCAGGCTCCTTTCAGGCAGTTGCAGACAGCAATAAGTTCTCCTCTCAGCTCCTGTTCTCCAGGCTGAACAGCCCCAGCTCCCTCAGCCGCTCCCATCACACTTGTGCTCCAGCCCCTCACCAGCTTTGCCACCTCCTCTGCACTCTCGCTAGTACCTCAGTGTCCTTCGTATGATCTGGGGCCCCAAACTGAACACAGGATTGGAGGTGCAGCCCCACCAGTGCCCACTACAGTGGCACAATCACTTCCCTAGTCCTCCTGGTCACACTATTCCTGATACAAGCCAGGATGCTGGTGGCCTTTTTGGCCACCTAGGGACACTGCTAGCTCATATTAGGCTGTAAATGCTTTTAAAGTAATTTTTTTTTGTCCAGTTTGGTTATTCTTTCCTGCTTACCTTCAACAAAATTGAGGAAATCAGCACCAGCTTAGAAACTTTTTTTACATATTGCCTCCTACATAGCTTCAGTCACTGCTTTCTTCCCAGCTCAAGGCTCTCCCACTGAAAAGGAATCATCAGGACCATGATCACCACCACTTGCTCCCCAGAGCCCTGGGACTCTGTCTCAGGGCCCCCCCAGCACAGAAGCCCTGGGCAGGGGCAAGGGAACAGCCCTCTGCCACAAAGAGCTTGGTCCTCACTTACCTCCTTTTTCTTTCCTATTTCAGTTTTCAATTTATTAGCCTCAGTACAAGCCAGGCCTGAAAATTCTTCATTGTGCTTTATGGTGTGAGCAAACACGGTCTGGGAGATGGACTTCCTTCAGGCAGCTGTGGAAAAATCCTCACTGTGTATTTGGGCTGCGAGGGTAACTGAAAAACATGGTGATCTCTAACAGATTTTGAACACAAACAGCAACATAAGTTATCAAATAACTTAAGAGTCCAGATATTGCAATTAACTTCAACACTATTGTGGAATCATGGAGTAATTTGGGTTGGAGTGGACCTTCACAGCCCATCCAGTCCAACCCCACCATGAGCAGGGACATCTTCACCAGCTCACGTTGCTCAGAGCCCCGTCCAGCCTGGCCTGGGATGTCTCCAGGGATGGGGCATCCACCACCTCTTTGGGCACCTGGGCCAGGCTCTCACCACCCTCATAGTCACAAATTTCTTCCTCACGTCCAGCCTGAATCTCCCCTCTTTTAGTTTATACCAAAGTATCTCCCATTCTTGTCCAGGGATGGGGATCATTACCTGCACACTGAACTGTGCCACTTATCAGTCAAGAGATCAACACCATTTGGCTTCACAGTTACAGTTCACATAGAAGACAGAAGAGTTCAATAATCTGCAGCAATTTATGAGCTTAAATCAAAAAATGAAGCAGTGTCAGGACACAGAGCTCTGCTACAGCTCCTGAGACCTCACCGGGCAAACGCTGACACACGTACGCAGCTCTGAGCAGGTTTGTATGTCACCTTTTTTAACCCGATTACTCTCATTCCTTACCTAAGTGCCTCTATTTTCAAAGGACCAGACCTTCGCAGGAAGACTATTTCCTCCTAATATATGAAGTCAAAGCTAAACAGATACCTAAAAACGTATAGAAGGCAGATCATCCCACCCTAAAGTAATACATCAATCCTAGCAGTGAATGTATGTTTTATTGAAAGTGTGGCATGAAACACTTGACTGTGAGTATAAATTTGTAAACAGCTCTTGACTGTGAGACCTTTTGGCAAGGTTTACCAAATCATGCAATTGACAGTACATTTAATTTAGGAATGTTTGCTCATTGGTTTTTATATCTATTTAAAAAAAAGGAGCTGATGAACTTCCAAATCATAAATGGATTTTTTTTGTCAATTATAAAATGTTATGATTTTGCAACCTTTTTATTCTAGTACTCGAGGAACTGCCAGCTATTTAAAACTGCACCTTTATCATTATTCACAAAGTTTAACAAAAATAAATACAATTTTGAGGTTGTCTTTGGCATGTCGCAATTCAAGGCAATAGTATCTTTTAGCAGCACAGTGCAAAGGAAAAACAACATACCATACAATGCACTACTAGATTCAGCCTTACAAGGAGAAGAGAACGTAGTACAATGCAAACTTTAATGTCAATATATACAGAGCTTTAAAGAAAACATTTTTTTTAAAATTAAATGAAATAAATACAATATGATACAAAATCCACAATATGCTTAGAGAAAGAAATGACAGTTACAATATCTGATAACGGGGACCTTTCGTATAGTTCCATCTTTGAAGTACCTCAGAGAGCATGTAATTCATTGCACACTTGTTTTCAATTAATGCCCGTTCGTATATTGAGATTTATAGCCAGTCACGTGCCAGAAGAGTTTTAGCTCTAATCAGAGTATCAGTGCAAGATGCCAAAGTGCTTGGGATATCATGACAACGCAATTAGCAAATGCTGCTCATAAGCCTAATGCAAAACTCACAAAATAGGAACACTTCGTCCTGCAAAGGAGATCTACCTCGAGCATCTTTTCAGTTTTCACATTAAAACCCCCCTAAAACAGGATTAAATGTCATTCAAACTCACTATTGGTAATAATTCAGATTTGGGCAATAGCTTATTAAAAGATATAATCAATTAAATACCTTTTAAAGCTTTGAAAAAAGTTTGCTTTTGTTACATAGGAAAAATCTCAAGAAAAATCAGTCACTGATTATTTTGGGGGGAGACTTCTACGTAAGTTATTGTAATACTTAAGTCAGCTTTAGCTGGTGCTTTTAAAAAAAAAGTATTCATTCTTCTGTTCCTCAAGGAAAATGTAGGCTTATCGACAACGTAATTTGAGGGAGCAAATGTTTTTAAAAAATACACTGAAGTAGGGACAAAGAGTATTCAGAATGTACTGAACTAAAAGAGTGTTAATGCAGAAAGATGCTATGGTATAAACGACAGCATAGGCGTGTTACCAACACATAGCAACACGTATCAAGAAAGTTTTTGAATAAAGTTTTGAGGAGTTTTTTTCTTTTAATCATATAGAGCTCCCATAGGATTACATAAGGACTCTATTACTGCAGCTTCAGAAGCCTTCTGAAAACTTGGAGAAAGAAAAACCTGCTCCTCCCTTTCCTCCTACAAGTATTTGCAAACTGGACAGGACTGAAAATTTAAGTGCTACAGGAACACATAAAACCCCATGTTTGCATTGATGCTTTAAGCCTAATTTCATTGATACAAATCAGAATAATTACTGTAACAGTGTGTAATTCATTTAACTCAGTTCTTACAAGCTATCTCAATTGTAGCATTTGAGGGCAGAGAGCTGAGTACTGGATGCAGCCATCTCTCACCGCAAATGACCAGTTTATAAGCATATTGCAAGTAACTGCCACTTGTTGAAGTTTGCTAGAGGTAATTTTAACTATTGGATAGATGAAGATCAGCTTCGGACAACGAATTCAAACATGGAAGAATTCAAGCTCGATGTGACTGACTTGGGTGAGGTTTTGGATGCAAGGAGAACATTTAAACCGTACTACAACATAGGCCTAAGCCGGACAGTACGCTTAGACCACCTACACCTCAGGCCCTTCGCGTGGTCAAAGAGAATTTGCTAGTTTTCGGCATAATGGGAAGAACCACATAACATGTTAAAACAGCATGTGAGGCCACGCAAGCCACAAACCAGCGGCTTAGCTCGATGCACCCCGGTGATGCTTTGGTGTGCGGGCACCCTTCGTATGCACCACTGGCTGATGCCGATGCCGCGGCATAGTTTTTGGGTACATAACAGGAATACAACAGAGTTCCTCGTTTTTTAATCAAAAGGATAACTGAAGATGGAAACTGCAATATCCACAGGGTGAAAAACAACCATGAGCTGGCTCCAGCTGCAGCTGATGTCTGTGGGCATCTGCTCCTTACTAGCACTTAGTTGTAAATGCCATTACCAAACATCCCAGAAGATATTCTGCTGGCAGGAACAGGAGCCTTATCCAAAATATTATTTAAGACATTAATTAGTTCTCTGGAAATTCCTTTGTAAATATTTCACTTTTTTAATTTATTTTTTTTTAAAGTAAATCAGTGAGATAGTAAGATCCTAACTAGTTTGTAATCTTGAACTGTGCAGAGATGACATGAAACAATTGACACTAGCCTTTCACTCTGGCCAAAAGCTTGTTGAAATTAACTGTTCTTCCATTTCAAAAATTCAAATATTCAAATACTCATGAGCAGACCGTGCTACTTTTATATAATTACTTAACTGAACAAAACCTAAATTTGAAAAAAGGGATGAGAAATAAGCAAGAAATTCCAAAAGTATCACAAAAATAATAATGAACTACTATATAGTAAGACTGAACTGCAAGTGAATTCTTTTGTATCCCTGCATATCCAAAAAGTTTCAAAGACTGATATGCTGAAATATCATATTTTACTCACAATTAAGGATTAAAATTGGCATACCAGGGTACACCGGCCTGTCAGATATAACCACGGTGTTTGTCCGTATGTTTTCCTTGCGGTAAGACAACTTTGTAATGTTGCAGTCACTGAAACCTTGCTTTTACCCCAGGAGTACCACTTGTGCTAAGGGCTAGTAATGATATAAAAACAGTCAGGATAACTTTGTTTTAAATTCTTTGCTAAGAATTAGAACATCTATCTTGTTTGTGTACTTTTCCTCTTCCTGCCTTTGTGTTGCACACCAAGAACTTAAGTACCTTCAGCTGCTTTTGTGCAAAATGCTTTTAAGGTGCTTATAATGTGGTGCTTCTAAGCAAGCTAAAAGAAAATACCAATCTAAACACTGTTAAATGATTCATTAATAAAACCATTAAAGACCAGCTGCTACCTTATGGGAAAGCTGAAGACAATTCAAGTTTGACACTTTCCTTGCGTTCCATGCCTTGCATTTCCCTCTATTCCCAACACAGTTTTCTCTACTACATTTCGACCCATGTTATACCTTGACCTTGGCTAAGGGGGCTTTATTTCAACCACTTAATTCTTTTCTAAGACCAAATTCAAATTCTTCTGGCAGTCGTTTGTAAATTTACAAAAAAAAAATATACTGAGAGATTGTAGACAAGAGGTTTACAGGCATTCTTGCTGGCAAAGGTCTTCAGTAATGAAAAGAAGGATGAACCAGCTGCATAAGGGGCAGATTTTGTACTGAACAATAAGCTTTATAGGAAGCAGTTGTGTTCTTTGATAAGCTTTCGAGCATTTCAAAGAGGCACCTCGAAACTAGGCACAAACGGCCCCTACAGCTTCCAATATCTACCAAACACTCAAGAAATTTAGTATGGGGTATGTTCTGCGTGATACAAATAGCACACTTACGTTTGCTATATTCATTAAGTCTCAAATCTACATATATTCATACCTAACTATTTGGCCAGATAATTTCCATCTTCCCCCACCACAACAAAAGAAAGCAGCTTATCTAATAATCCTTCCAACGCCACCAAGTGCTTCACCGGTATAAGCAAAAACCAGCTGGCACCCTTCACCTTTTAAGATCTGAGTTACTACCGCCACTCTTGGCAGCTGGGACAGAATTCTCCTGAAAGCGTTTTCCCTGTCTCAAATGCCAAGTTCTGCCATCACAGGTGTCTTGTCTGAAACACAAAATTCCACAACAGCAAATCAGTCTCAAATACATTTGATTTTTGGTCATTTGGATCCTCTAACTGCTCACCGTCTAACAGTTAGTCACTAGTATACTTAGTATTTAAAATGCACGTCATCCTACTATGATAGCACAATTGCGTGGTATGTCTAAGACCTTGAAAATACTTTTAAGCTCATCATCGCTGAATGCATTAGTTGCCAGTCTACTAGCAGTTAGCACTGGTTTTGAGTCAGAAAACCTCAAGATAATTCTGGCCCTGAAATTAATTTCCTCTCCATCACAGTATTTAGAAATAGCTGAAGTCCCAACACCATGAGAGAGAGGGTGAGTGAGCACTGGAGACAGGACATTGTCAAGGAACTTGTCCATAACTGTGGAATTTCTTGGTCAGAAGTCCCTTATCTGGGCACACTGCAAGGCTTATTTATTTTCCCAAGCTACCCCTACACTTAGGCAAATAGAATTTTGCATTTATGTTCTGTAATATTTGTACATGCGGCAAGAGATTCAGATAGAAGCAACGTTCTATAAAAATCAAATAAATATAAAATAAAATCCACGTACCAAGTTTGTTATAACAAAGTGTCAGTTTTTCTTATATGCCAAACAACTATATTTGGTATATTCAATGGAAATGACTGCTGAGAAAACAGCAACATAGTCATTGTACAAATCAATAGATTATAAAAATAACAATTTTTGGATTGCCTGATGTTCAAGACTTAAAGTGGTACCAATGTTATTTAGATCCCTAATTTTGGCAGTTTACACGCACACTTTCTCCAGCTCAGTGCAGGGCACAATACCATTTGTGATAACAACTAGAAATGGTCATTTTCCTGTAAAGGCCATTTGTTAACCAGCATTTCTTTTGGGTCACAAGTGATCAAATTAAGTTTCTTGGTAAAGTGCAAAATTTTACACATCCCTTTTGTTTGTATTTTCACGTAAAGTTATCAGTTACTGGCACCATGCAAACGCAGCCTCTCCAAATTAACACTAATGCATTTCACACTGGCACATTAGTCAGCTTTTCATATTAGTAATAAACAAGTTAAATTAATTAAGTTGAATGAATTAAGTGCCCAATTACAAAATTAAGAATTTGTCCTTCACAACAGGATCTAGAAGGTGTGAAGAAAACTTACACTGACACTTTATATACAACTTGGTCATTGGCAACGGTCCCCTAAACCATTTTTTAAATGAACCCAGCAAAACTATACAGAACGCGAAATAATATTTGCAACAGATCTCTTAAAGGACAGTGTAGAGAAATTCATTATGGTGTACCTGATGTTTAAATTAATTTAACAGATACAGCCTGTAAAACAACACAGTATGAACCTGTGGATTTTTTTTTTCTTTTTTAAAAAAGGACTTTTACAGAATTCAAGTAGTGTAGCAGGAAACCATAGATGCCTTTTGATCACAGGTCAGGCAAAATAGAGCCACTTATTGGATTTTCCCCCTGCTTCTGTTTGCTAAGGTGTCCCAGTGGATCTATAAGTCTGTTGATGTTAGTTTTTTCATGCTCCGTCGCTGAGCTAAACTTGAGGCTGCAACAGGCTCCAACACCGGCTGAAATGTCTTGTGATTCAGTGCAGAATATGTAGCAGCCATGGCTCCCTAGAGAACAATGAAATACAGAAAAAGCTGTAAAGGTCATTTTTATCAGAAAATAAAGCAACTGAATAGTAAATTCTTAATTAACTCTATGAAAACAAACCCACGACTTGTGGCAGGTCACGCACATTCTCTAAAGTCTGTTCTGAAAAAAACATTTATTGCTCAATCCTTCAGGTTTCTAAGCATGGGTATCTGACATTTCTTTTTCTTTCCTATGTATTTCTTTTACATACCTTAGGTGTAGGAGTAACCTTTAAATGTGAGTCAGAATTAGTATCTTCCAAGCAACACTAGCAACAATTTACCAACTGCAGCCGATTACATGGATATTCAGGTCCTGACTTACAAACACAATGTAATACCGGTAGAAAAACTGTAACACAGCTTATTAATGTGTGTTAGGAAAGCACAATGGGAACCAGTCAGAAACAAATCCCAAAAGATTTCTTGAACAAGAATACCTGTGGAAGGCTTAGTCTCAGAAAACTGTCTTATCAGGTTGCTGTATGGCCAAAGCTACCTTAATCCTTGAAAACAAAACATCAAGAAAAATCTCTTCCTTTACACATAGGTTAAAAAAAATGAGTTTACCAATAATTTGTCTGCTTATGTAACATTGATACGTATGTACTGGGGAAACAGAAGAAAGCTGACTTCTTTTCTAAAGAAAAATATTAGTTCTACCTGTGGCTCTACAAGTGACCCGATTCATTGCACACCCACCAGCTCAAGCATCAGTCTTCAGGTGGTTTTACCTTTACTAGATGTGGCGCATCTTGCCTGTTGAGTTGATAATGCGGCAGCTGGTCCCTGCAGGCTATCCACGAATGCTTCAACACTTGCTCTGCTGTGTACCGCTGATGAGGATCTACATGAAGCATATGTGATAACAAGTCCTAGGTAAAAAATGAAAAATACGCATATGATTCAGTTAAAATAATCTTATGCAGACTTTAAAGCATTAATTATGGCAGCAATGAGAAAAGGAGCCTATGCGGCAGGGATTAACACAATGCAAACACACATAAATCAGCAGATAAATTGGATCACTCTGTGCCTTGACACCGCAGAAGTCTGAAAACAATGTGTTGCACTATTTAATCAGTTTAACAGAGCAAGCCTTTATTGTAAAGAAACTTGCTGTTTGTGTGTTTAATGTTTCAGTTTGTTTATTATTAATATAATCTTTAAAAGACTAGAAATCCTATTAAAATTTAGCAGACTGATTTTATGGAAGGAAGCTATTTGCAAACTTCTTTCCTCATTCATACTATATGTTTGGGGTCTGCTGACTACAAATCACAATTGAATTTGTATATAGCGACAGACCACCAAAGATTTCTCCTTCAAGGAACTACGTAAAGAGCAAAGCCAAGAGAAACAGGCACTTGTTTCTGCCTGTGCAGAAGTATTAGCAATAAGCTACTAATTACAAAGCTGGTCAAAAGAAGAGCTGGGTGGGACAGGCACATAACAGAGACAGGAATAGCTTGAAATAAAACAAAATATGAACAAGCTGACAGAGTGTTCCCATTAAGTACAAAATGTTAAGCATTCTTAAATATACAGAAGTGAATGACTTGTGCTAAGATAGCATCAGCCAACAAGTATTCTGAATTATTCCTACTGAAATGAACAATTAGTGCAGTTCAGGAAAAGATTTAATATTAACATTGAGCTTTATAAAAGGTAACACTGGTGACTAAGATGCCTTTATTGCAATAAAGTTTACAGGTAATAATAGCAAACCACTGTGTTAAAATGGCCTATTTTATGAAGTCCAGTAGATGTTCATTTGAATACTAGAAAAATACAAGAGCAAAACAAAACACATTTACACCTTTGCTGCATCTGAAACAGTGTCCCAGTTGCCTCCACTCAAAGAGAATTTTCCGCTGCCTATCCGTACCAGGATCTCCTCTGGAGTATCGTTAGGACCATTGGCAAATGGAGTATAGCTGTCGGAAGGAAAAAAACAAAACAAAAAAACAAACCGAAACGCCTTGTTATAGGTAAAAAGTTGCAAGAAATTGGTAGTGTCTCATGAATCATTCTGATATCCCATTGCTGACAGAAACACACTCTGTGCTATTAAATACTTCTTAGATTAGCATTTCATCTTCTAAACTATATTATTTTATCTTCCCTATAACTGTGGTTAATCAAGTAAAATAAATGGGAAATGCAGACTAAAAAGATGTCTTAAGTTAATATCTTAATAACGCATTCTAATCAGTGCAGACTTTCAAGTTAAAGAGAAGTGATTCATAAACACAAATTACACTAGATTACCAGAGCTTGTAAAATAATCCAAACCTGGAACCCAACAGAATGGCCCAATAAAGCTGGAGTAATATCATGTTTAGGGTATGTACATTTAATCAGACAGAGAATGAGCACAATGTACACACATCTATTATTTCAGGAAAAGCTACAAGAAAATTTTCATGACAGTTTTTTACTTAAGTGAGTTTGGGAGGCTTAAACCACAAGATCATTAGTTTTGGAGGCTTGTAACAGTTTACGGGGTTCCCTGTAAAATGGGTTTACTTTCTACAAATCCTACTGCAATGAGCTAGAAAGAACTAAACTGGCAAATCCGAAAACTGATCTGAATCACTTAAACACACCTTTTAGCGATGGCAAGAGTATTAGTATATTCTGGCATCTCCTAGAGAAAATAATCTGATATTTTTTCTGTTAAAGTAGAATTCAGAAAACCTTTTATCATTCAGCCACTAAGCGCTTCATAGCATTTAATGAAAGCTTAGGTGTTTAGGAAAGTTAAGAGGTTACAGGCCAGTGTAAGTGCCCCCGGTCAGGCACTATAGACGAGAGAAGCCTTGAACCTGTAAGCTATAAGCTACCTGTAAGCTAAGCCTAGTTTGTGTGAGCATCTACTTACAGCTTCCTGTTCCACTTCAGTGTCTTTGTCATTCTGCATTCAAACCAATGAGGTAATATCTTACCTTTTTAAGGAAAGCACGGATTCATGCAGCATGCTGGAATTTGAGGTAAACAAAAAAAAAAGCTAAGAAATATTTCTCACCCCGCCAGCATTGTGTAGAGAAGAACACCCAAGCTCCATATGTCACAGGCAGCATCATATCCCTGTCTCATGAGAACCTATAAAACAAAGAGTGTTAAAGACTTGTCATATATTAAAAAAACACCCCAAACCAACACCACTACACACAGCCTAAGAAAGGGTAAGTCAACCCCAGGACAACTTCAGAAGCTTGATTTTTCAATGTACAGGTTACAGTAACTATCCATGACACTACTTGTTCCCAGAACATCTTTTCTCAACATTCTCAGACTTACATCTTATTTTTGAGGGTGGTTTCTGCTATTTTTAAAGCAGGTTTGTTATAAACATATGCATCAGTGTTTAGAAAGTATGCATAATTATATTTAAGAAAAACTAGCAGAATTTTTTTAAGCACTGCTAAAAAGTGTAAGTATTCGATGCATCAGAAACAGTATAGAGAAAGCTCGTGACAGTTTAAGATACCTCAGGTGCCACAAAGTTTGCAGTGTAGCACGGAGTTAGAAGCAGTCCATTTTCTCCTCGAAGTTGTTTTGCAAATCCAAAATCACAAATCCTGATAGAATCCGCATTATTTGAATCATCCGTATATAAAATATTACTAGGTTTAAGGTCTCGATGCACTACCTTTAAACAAAGAAATTTTTAAATCTATCATTTAGAAGTTGTGTGTACATTTTTTGTAGGTAATTTGTGATTCATAAAAATTATTCTCTATTTTAATAAACCTGTTAACAGTTCTACATGTTATATAACTTCCAAATAACAAAAAATTCTAGTTCATGTAATAAAAACGTCTACTGGCTCATAACGCAACCGGAACTGACATAATGTGTCAACAAGCACAAGAGAACAAATATCTGCTGTTTCATAAACTGTAAAAGTAGAGTTGAAAAGGTTTGCCAGAATAACAGGATGACTTATTTACATTATTCACCTTTGTCATAAAATGCTCAGAGATCATCTTCTCTTCTGCCACAAAAACAAGTCAACCAAAGCACGTAACAAGAGGCATTTGTTATTTTTAAGAAGTGCGAATGAAGCTACGCCACGGAAGAAATTACTCACTCCTTGGCAGTGCAGGTAGTCCACAGTCTTTGCTATCGTGTACAGCACAGCGCTCGCCTCCCGCTCCGAGAAGAACTTCTGTCGGAGAATCCGATCGAGCAGCTCCCCTCCCTTCATCAGCTCCGTGACCAGGTATATGAATCTACCATCATCATACACCTGAGGAGAAGTTTAACAAGAATATACACATGTAAATACACTCATATATATTTAAAAAGGATCATCTATAAGTATACATCCTGATATACGTGAAAACTACAGACTAAATTGTTCACATAGGAACATAAAGCACAAACAGCAGGGACTAAAAAATGTAATTCTGCAATTCAGGACCCTTAAAGCATGAAGTATAAGAAAGCTTATGTGCCATTCTGTGAGATGTTGAGGTAACTGACAGTTAATTTATGACTCGGAATTAAAGTTTTCAGTCTAGGGACCTCTGTTGTAAGAGGAGAGTAGCACTACCACTCCCTATCACTCCTCCCCTCCATGGGCAATTTTTAGCTGCTGACACTTCGTACATACAGGACAACATGTAACTGCTTTTTCAGCTTCAGATTACCAACACATTGGTTACTCATTTGAAATAAGAGGAAAGAGAACATTTCCAACCTTTACATCATTTTTCACTTCAGGTTCACCAAACAGCATTTATAAAAAGGAATATCAGGACAATGTCATATTTGGAAATACCACTTTACTATGTGTACTGCTCTCCCAATAAATTTGAAAATGTAAAATAAATTTGATAAAGCCCAACAACCCCCCCCACATCTACCTCTATCTACTGACTACTGTGTAATAAGAGGTAGCAGAGAAAAATAAGTACATACATCCTTTAAAGTAATAATATTTGGATGTTGTCCGTAACGCATGAGAATCTCAATTTCTTCTGAGGGATCTCTCTTACTTTTATCAATTATCTGCAAAAGATAGCAAGAAAAAACAACTTGGCTAAACAAAGTGTATTTAATAAAGAATTTTTTTGGTATTTATGTTTTAACTTCAACAGAATAAAAAAAAAGCGCTAGAGTTCATTACTACATGAATTAATCATGGTTAATTCATCTTCCAGCTTCACACCTTACTGTTTATTCATTTCTTTCTCTATTTTTGCAACCGGTTAAAACTGTATCATGAATGCAGTCTGTTCTGCTCCAAAGGCCAAGGCAAGGCAATGGACTGTCCAAAGCATCGCTTCTTCCCTGCAGCCCAGCTCCAGCCTCATGGATCTGATTTTATTTGGGGTGTGCCCATCACAACACAATATTCCCAGGTCTCAAGACTGTAATTGCAAAGCCAGTTCTTCAAGGTCATAACTTTACCCACACACACAAAAAAAAAGAGCTAAAGAAGGCAATACTCAATGTAAAGAAATGAAGAACACACTTTCATTGCTCACAGCATATAAGCACCTACAGTAACTAGAAAATTGATGCATTTAAATTTACAAACCTACTACACAATAATTTCCAAACTGCCACAGTGAAATTTATTCAAAGTACCTTTACGGCAAACTCCATATTTGTAGCTATGTGTATACATCGCTTGCAAACAGAGTAGGAACCAACACCAATATCTTCCTTCAGTTCATAGACATCAGTAAACTGTGCGCTGTTTCCATGAAGTTGCTTTAAAAACAAACACATACAAGCTGTCATCTAAAGCAATAAGATGGTCTTTGCTATAATACTGTTTCCAACAGCAGAAGTTTCCTCTGCCTGCCCATGCTGTCTCGTTTGAATTCTGCCTCCAGAAAAACAGCAACTCACTTCCTAAATTTTAAAAATATCCCATGCAAGGCATTTTAGTTATGCACATTTTATAATAGTCTCCCCAGACAAAAAAGAACAGACTAAACTCAATGTTGGTCAACCTCTGACATGCCAAAAAAGTTTTCCCAAAAAGAAAATGTTACCTGTACTATCGGCAGTATGTTGGTGAGTGGTGATATTTTATGGTCTTCTACAGCAGTAGTTGCAACAAAACTAAATCCTTTGAAGAGCTGATGTGCGTTCGCACTAGGTGGGACTCCTGGAGAATCTGGTGGCACAGACATTGGATTAGTGTGCTGAAATCCTAGCAAGGCTATTTCTTCGAATTCAGGAAACATATGTTGGAAAAAATATTTTGAGGGAAGGGAAGCAAACATGGGCAACACTAGATATCAAATAAGACTTCTAATCAGTTATCTGCCTTATTTGAATAACACACACAAAAATATTCTGAGTTTTATCTAAAACTGCAAAACACTGCAGAATTAATGTTTGCACACATGGTTTTAGGAAGGTTATTGAAGCACAACGCTACTTATGAGAAAGAAATAAAGATCATAGCTTCATGTTCAAGGACTGCATCACCAAGAAGAGCGCCTGCAGATTTTGTGTTTCACTGGTGTATGTGCTGCTGGCAAGGCAGAAGTGAGGCAATACAAGAATATTCAATTAGTAATATTACTGAATCATTGGAACCAATTTATCCTCATATTATATTATGTGCACCTCTGAATTAACTGTGTGAGATTTCCCAGTAAGCACAGCTTGATAATTCTGTGTAGAACCATAGACATTCTCCAAACATGACAAATGGCTTTAAAAAATTTGGATGCAGCAATAAAGAAAACTTGACAAACACTTGTAATTTGACAAATACTAAGCAATAAGTGTTTGCACTTATTGTCTTTGTTTGCAAGTTCAGTCACTTGGAAATTTTCATAGTGCAATAATCTAAAGGACATTTTTAAGACAAATTTTTATAAGCTGCTTAAAACCTTTTGAGATGTCTTGGGAACGAACCTAGTACAGGCCCCAGTCCACCACACGTTTTCTCCACCCTTTTCTACCATTGACACACGGTTTTCTCAAGAGTAAAGTCAAACCCAGCATGGGTAAGTGAGGGGAACAGCTCAGTGAAAAAGCAACTGTAATGCTACTTTTAAGATTTACTTTTAGTACTGATAGTAATGAACAGGTTTAAGTTACTTAAAACACATCATTGTCAGTAGAATACTGATCCTAAAAATAATCACTGCTGCAATCAAGTGTAGTTTACTTTTAGTATTAAATACTTCCTCCCCAAACACTGCATGTCTGACTTTAAAACATGACTAAAAGCCATAATTCAGTTATTAATATTCTGGGTTTTTTTTGTTGGTGAATCAAAGTTTAGTAGAGTATTTCAGAGAATAAGAACCCACCCAGGAGAACATATTCCTCTGAGGTACTGGAACCCTGTTGCACCCTTTCCTTTTAATTCTGTGACTGGCTTTTTCTCTTAGTAAGCTTGTTACTGTAATGTTAATTTGAACCCTCTTGTCGCAGGAACCTCACTCATTTATAGCCATGCACGATTACCTTTTGGCGTTTTTGCTGTGAATTCTGGATCAAAACAAAAGGTATCTTCTGGCTTTCCAGAAGCAGGTTTAAATGGGGGTTGAATTTCTCTTCTGAACAGTTTCTAAAGTAGAAGGATAAAGTTAGACAATTAAGAGTTAATTAAATGTGGGTACTATAATTTTGCCAAGCTGAAGGGTAAGCAACTCAAGTGTTACTGTTGCAGTAAAACAGTTTTCTGAAAGAATGAATAATGTACAGCAAGTAGAAAACCACAAATACATATGGAAAGATTGATTTACTTTCATCTACCTTTGACTTGAAACGTTACCAAAAAAGTCAAAACACAGAGGTCTTTTTCCTTATTCTTCTGAATCTACCGTATCAGTACTTTTAAAACCACAACAGCAGCCTGCTGTTATACTCATCACTAGTTCATTTCTGGCTTATTCAGAAGAACACGAAGCAGCCATAGTGCACGTCACCTTCTACCATCAGACCTGGGTCATTGCTGTTTTGTCAGAATCCTGAAAAACCCACCCCAAAGAGAAGATATGGAATCAAGTCTTTACGTTTCTAATCTGGGTCCCAGTCAAAGAGCTCTCTCAAGCGACAGGCACATCCCTCTTGGCAAGGAACTACCAATTCTCAAAGCTCTACTCCAGGTTTTTCCTAATCTACTGAACTAAGTTAGGGGAGGGAAGGGAAAGCAGAACGATGGTTCCTCCTTTTTTAATCCTTTCCTCAACATGCTTTAGAAAATGCATTGCCCGAGCGATCTCAAATCAGCAACAAGTCCCATTTACAGTTAAGGAAGAGAAAATTTCATGTCAAATGCTGTTGCAGCCCCATGTAAAGTTCAGGAAGTTCTGAGAACATTTTCTTGGCACTTCTCTCATCTTTTCAGACTTTTTTTTGGTGGTTTGTTTCATTTAATCTTCCTGCACATAATGTGTTTCAATTAGAAAACAAACAAAACCCCCAAAAACCCAAAACCCAACCAAACCAAAACCACCAACAACCAGGGAAGAGGGACCCGAATTATCCCAAAGAAATAATGAGATAAAATACAGAAGTGGTCATCAACACCACCATAGTGAAATAACTACAAAGCACTGCCAAATGTATAAATAATAAAAAAAAGGGCAAAAAAAGAAAACAAAAGAAAAACGAAAGAGTTAGAACTGCAGATCTTTCAAATTTCCTTGCTAGTATTTATTTCAACATCAGTCCCTTACCAAAAAAAAAGTAGATAATCAAGCAATAACGACACAGCCTTCTCTTACGAAGTGTACTAACATAAAACAGAGAAGTTCTGCTCTTACTGAAAACTCTACTTGCTAATCAGGACTC
Source organism: Pampusana beccarii (assembly GCA_013399365.1). NCBI lineage: Eukaryota > Metazoa > Chordata > Aves > Columbiformes > Columbidae > Pampusana > Pampusana beccarii. The sequence goes on along the minus strand of VWYH01000214.1, from coordinate 25,589 downwards.
TACAGCAGATGCTGCATCAATGCAGCTAGAAAACCACCTCCTCAGCAGTAAATAGCTGAAGAGAAGGATAATGACAAGAGGCTTTAAAGTAGCAGTGGAGCCCGGTCTTAGCTGGCATTGCAGGTAGTCCCATCAGCACAGCAACATCTTTTTTATTGTGTCTATCCCTTTGTAGGCGTTACGGCAAAGGAGTGTTTTCAGAGTGGATTTATTCAATATAGAGCATCTTGGTTTTATGAATATTACAGGGAAAAACATCTCAAAAGCTTAGAGAACCGCAGAGGAAAAGAACCAAGGTGCTTGTTAAAAACTGAAGCGAGCAATCATGAACTCATACAGACTTCTGATAATCTCAGAGCACCACAGTCAATACTTTGACTGTGAAGGGAATATGACGGACGAAATAGCAATGCGTTGTGGTTAACTAGAAAGAAATCAAAGAGAATTGCAGTCAAAGCGAGTTGGTGCACCCTGCATGGACGTACCAGACGGGCACTGACTGAAGAGCAGGATTCTGGCACACAGGGAACACCTGCATCCTCCTCTGACTACAAAGGCTCTAACAGGCAATTTAAGCTTTAGAATGCCGCAACTCTTAATTATTTAAAAAGTAAATGCTCAATTTATAATTAATACTCTCTATACCATAAATACTACAGCTCTGGATGCCAAGTAAGATGACAGTAGAAGGTGGAATGTAACAGTCAGCAGCACTGCAGTGTTTATTGTGCCCTATTCAGATGCAAATACTAATAATGCTACAACAAAAATTAAAAACAGCTTTATCATTCAGATAATTTGTTACTTACATTCCAGTCAACTGTGGAAAAAAAAGGATGTCTCTTGATTTCCTCAACTCCATCTGAACCAGCTCCTGAACAAAGAAAACACCGTATTTAACACACTTTGGGGTAAAGTCTTCGAAGAAGATTGCATTAAAAATAGAAGTGAACTAACCTAATCTATTTGATGGGTTCCTTTTAAACAACATCCTCAGAAGACTTTGTGCTTCAGGGCTGAGGAACTGAGGCATTCCAAGTTTTGCTCTACAGGAAAAGAGAAAACAAGTAAAAGGAAGAAATGGATCTTACTAAAAATTGTCTACATAGACTTCATCACACAACTTGAGGTATCAAGGATCTACTTCAAAGTCTTGTAGAGTGTGCACATTTAACTCATCGGCTGTCAAGTTTCACATTATAAGTGGTTAAAAGAAAAAAAACCAACCAAACAAAAAGAAACCAAACCACAAAACAACAAACCCCAAAAACCCCCACAAACTAAAACCGCACCAGAACAAAGCCCTCAAGCCCCCCAAACAAGATTTATGCTAAAACAGAGTAAAACAATTATCTCAGGAATACATGTTTTCAAAGATGTATTTTCATGTCACCTGTAGGTTATCACCAAAATACCTCTACCAGAGTCAACACCAGAAGAGACTCACCAAATCCCAAATTACTTGCCCCTGAAGTGATTGCTATTAAGTAATAATATTCCTCTTGAAGCGAAAGCCTCAAGCAGTAGCTCATTAAGCCATTATGTAATAGCTTACTGACTTTCCAAAGCTGATTTTATGAAATAATTACACTAAGGCAAGGAATTCTTCTATGGAAGTGTAGCATCCCTTAGAGCTCCAGGTGAGGCCAGTGATCTAATCCACCTGCTTTTACAGGTAATATCACTATACATTCCGATTGGGGTAAATTCAAACCATTGTACATTGGTAAGAACAGAGTTTCTCTCTCACCTGCTTCCCCAGCCATCACCCCTCAAAAGGCCTAAGGCTCTTGCACATGGTCTAAAGGAAATTATTTGCTAGCTAAGCACAAATAAAGACGAGGACATGTTTGCCCAACAACTTCACTTACTAATCACCAGTTTACCCAGTTTGTCTTGTTAGACAGCTTCTGTTGCAACCGAGGCAATTGAATATGGAAAATGCGAGCACGTAAGGGCACTCTCCATATATACATCCACAAATAAAACCAGATTAATTATTGATTACAAAATAAACTGTGCTGGAACAGCAGCAAGAGAGTGTAACAACAACATGAGTGGTACATCATGCTGGTCTAATTCACTGTACTGATTTTATCTTAATTATACATCTACAATAAATACACAATTTCATCCCTAAGATTTTAACTCCTGCAGATACTTAACAGTAGTTCCCTGTTCCGGGATCTGAACATTATGGGGATGATGGGGGCTTAGCTGTTTTGTTTCTCTTAGCTTAATGCTCTTCAAGTACAAAGAGATATAACAAGTTGCTAAAACATCTTTTAAAAGTACATTTTCTGACTTTCCAAAAAGTAAGAAGATATACTTACTTCAGTATCATATTCATAGTCTCATTTCGATCTTTACCTTGAAATGGTAGTGTACCAGTAAGCATTTCAAACTGAAAAGAACAAATGTTAATTTAAATCAACACTTCTTGCCCCAATTGCTCAAACAGAGTGTTAAGTGTTGTACTCTGCCCTGGCACGACATTAGACATACTGGCTTGAGCTTGTATAAATTATCAAAAAACTTCACAAATGTAAAATTTTGCTTTCATTGGCAGTTTACATGATAACAACAGCGGCAAGTGCAATGTAACAATGATGTAGGAATATCTTACATCTATAAGCTACTTCAATTAAAGTAATAAAAATCCCCTCCATAACCTACTTTTAGATGTTGCTGTACTATGAAAACAGCAAGAAGAATAAATTCTCAAACAGTAGTTTAATGTCAATATGCAGCCTGATGCTCTAACACATCCTGAAAAAGCATAAGTGCTAGTGGTGAATGGCTTATTTCACTCATTAAGGGGCTCACTCTTACAAAAATGCAACTAATATTCCATCAAACCAAGTATTCAGTTTTAACTATAAAGTACCATGTGAAATCAATATACAAACTGACTACAACTGTCCTAAACCACTAATGGACTACATGTATGATCTTTGTGGTTCCTGATCTGTAATACTCACAGCGCTAAGCAGGCAAAAAATAAAATTTAATCCAATTACTTGCTATTTCAGTAGCGATTCAGTTATTGATTTCTCTCTTATCCAGCCATTCCTAATTAGATCTGGCCAAGCTTATTCTAAACACATTATCTGACAGTCCCATTAGGCAAACGTGGTGTATTTGTGCCGTTAAGCGAGGTGACAGTACCATGAGAACCCCAAAGGACCACCAGTCCGCACTCTGGTTGTGCCCGCGCCTGTTTACCACTTCGGGTGCCATGTACTCTACAGTACCACAGAAAGAATACGCCTTCTTCTCTTGGTCTACTGATTCTTTGCTGAGTCCAAAGTCTACAACAACAGCATTACAAGAATATAGCCAGTAAAGAACTTCAGGAATAACACAAGCAAACCACAACTCACACACCACTATTGCATACGGTATTTAAAAAAATCAAAGTGTTGACAGCTTTTGTTTTCTTTATCTGTCTTTTCTTTGTGCTATCCTAGATCTTCATGAAACAAGAAGCTGGAGATATCTAGAGATACCTCCGACATTTAGTTTACTATATATCACCAAAACCATTCTATAAGTCATATTAAAATCAATGGTTAGCCATCAGTATGACTACTCAAAATAATAACAACTCAATATTTGAAATGTTACATATTTAGAGCCTTATGATAACCAAAAGTTCTTGTTTTCTCTGTTTACTGCCTGCTTTATTCATGCAAAAAAACTGTATACAAGTAAACATGAGTTTCAAAGAGAACCCAGTCTGCATGGTCTAGCATTACTGAATGATGAATAAATAAAATCAGGCTAAAAATAATGCTGTTATATAAGACAACATGGTTCTGCATCCTGACCCAAGTTCAATAGGGTTTGGCATATCTGCTCACTTTACTCCCAGAATACTTTTTTTTTCTTGTTTGAACGATGCCACTGAAGACACAAATCATTGAGATCAGCCCGACTCGCAAGAAAAGGCTCTCAAGGTTCCCTTTTTCAAAGGGGAAACAATTGCTAATCAACACCACCATTGATTATTCTTTCCACGTCCAGAAGGAAGTGAGAATTTTAGAACTGACTTGGATTTAAATGTATCATGCAGAATTTTTAAAATGACACATTTTATGAACATGATTTCCATCACCATTATTCTATCAATTCTTTAAGAATTTTAAAAAAACCTTATTTTTCCCTTGGAATCTAGTAGCTATATCTACTGATCAAAATATATAATTAAATTTATAATCCAAAAGTATCACCTGAACTGTAATTTAAAGCTTTCAGAAATTCATCATAATTTGTGTTCTGAATAGTCAGTCTTTTCTATATATCACTTCCTAGGACATATGTATTTCAGTTTTCCTCATAGAACATTTTTCTGCAATTTTACATGCATTTAAAAATGATAATCGAGAAATGAAAAAAAAAAGGTAATGTTTCACGGGTCTTATTGTGCGCTGAAATCTCTCTACACCTAAAGCACTTCTGTTCCCTTTTAAAGAAGTCTCATAGTCAGCAGCTTCCAGCCTGGGTCTATAACCTCTTGATCTTCAGCTGGTAAATGGCCAAAACCAACAGATACAGTCCCTGACTACCTGAAATACTTCAACAAAAGTACCTAATGCTATATAAAGAATCATTATCTAAGGAAGGGATACAGATTTATTATTAAAAGTCTGTCCAATAAAATAATTTCTATACAGCTAACTACTGGCTCACACATATTCCAGCCATCACTACATATCTTAGGCTTATAACTCAAATCTTATACAGAAATTTGTTCAGAAAATACTGTAATAATAAGTGTTACCTACCTGTTAACTTGATATGTCCTGCTTCATCAAGCAAAATGCTGAAAATTAAAATTCACATTCACCAATACACATAAAAAGGAATGTTTACATGCAACATTTAAAATATAATAGTTTACAATTTTCATCTCAAACTTGTTATGAATTTAACAAGCCAATATTATTTCAATTAAATTACAGATTTTTTTTTACATTTTATGTTTGTTTACATAGTCTCACAAAAGTATTTTTAATTTTTTACATCACTATAGTAGAAAATGCAAAGCAACAACCAAAATACACGTAATAGTGGTAAAATACATTTTACTTTACTTTTCTGGCTTCAGGTCCCTGTATACAATTCCCAAGCTGTGCAGGTGATCCAAAGCAAGGGCCAGTTCTGCGAGGTAGAATTTCACATCTTCCTCTGTAAACATAACCTAATAAGAACTGTATAGATTTACCTTCTGATCTTGTCTTCAGTTTTTAAAACTGCAATCTAAACAAAACAGTCCTGTCTGCCTACATTTCATAATAAGCTTCAGAAGTACCTTATGAACTCATAATTCATGAATTCACCTAACAGAAATTAAATACTAACAAAGGCTAATTATCACATTGACAAAAGCACTGCCTGCAATACTTAAACATCAGCAGTTACTGCGGAGCATTGCCTAATTTTAAAGGTAATAAATGTAATTGTTATATTTGATGGTACTGACCACCAGCACTCTTTCTGCCACAATCCTATACAGATTGTTTTCCACTGCATCATAAAATTTAGTATACAACTGCTGTATTGGGTGACTGCCTCTGTGAATTCACATTATTTAGAAGGAAAAAAATTTAAAAAGAAACAATTTTGAAAAAAAGCATGCAAAGTAAAACACTTTGGTGAAAATAACAATGACGTGAAAATCTGCAGTGGAAGCTGAAGAACCTCCTCTGCTCTTCCTAGGAAAAGAAATTTGAAGAACGCAGATGAGATACTGAAAAACTGACTGATGTTGCATATAGTGCATTTGAGAGATGCATTTCTAACCTAAACGCTCAACAGATTGCGTCTAATTTCATATATAAGAACCTGCTTTGGCTCTTGTCATGTTCGACAGATTACTGCAGCAGCTAGTAAGCTTTAAATCACTGGAACTGAATTTGCGGTTTATGTGAACTATTCCTTTATTTGTTGAAAATACAAGGAACAAGGAGAACAGCCGTCTCAACTGCAGATTACAGACTCCTAACAAGACTTAAAGTAACTGGGCTTATTGCTTTAGTAGTACACTGATCTGTACTTCAAATTGCACAGATGTAATCCGTTCCACTGGCAACAGAAATACTCCTAATTTCCATAGTGATGGATATTAACGTTGTATGAACAATAACACTGTTACACTGCACAAAGTTTCACCTTGATTTTCTACAGATCGATGTTGATAGTGTTTTTCATCTATAGCCAGAAGAGCAAAGGGAATCCTAGGGTATCATTTGGAGCAGCCAAAATGCAAATCTCAGAATGATGCTAAAATGGTAATCTACAATCTCCCGATAACACTTTCATTTAAAACTGCTTTCTGTGTCAAATTAAACATGATGCAAGTCGACTTCATTAAATGTTACCAATGAAAACTTCATTACATTTCACTAATACAGCTGAAACTCTTATACCTGCATCAGAAGTGTTTAAATAACCTCATACTAAACCCAATTAATGTAAAATAATCCTTGTGTGGAAAGTATGAAATGCCATAGGGAGTTTACTCTCATGGGGACTGTCCACTGTCCTTGTTTTACCAGGTACCTTTGCAAATACCTTCTCTTCCCACCAGATAATAAAAAAGCCTGGGTTTTTTTTTTGTTTGTTTTGTTTTTTTCTTGTCTACAGACAAAATAAGTGTTTAAAAGCCATCACAGAAGGTAACTGAAGTCTTCAAAAAAACCACTTAGAAACTTAACAGTGAGAAAACTTGACAATTATTACTTCTTCATTCCCAACAGAATTGTATTATAGTATTATTATGGATAGGCTTCCCCCCCTTATTTAACAATGTTGGACATTCGGTAATCCCAGTTGTGTTAGTGCAAAGTATCGTTCTTCCTGCTATACCAGAATTTCCTCTATAATTAGACATCCTATATCAAAGCAGAGATTGACCTCTTTCCTGCCGACTGCTCCAATAACCCTTTACAAGTCAGTTTGTTTAAGTTTTCAACCTCCATTCTAGCCTCAAGGTTAATTATTTGAGCTCAGTTCTTAGACATGATTGTTGTTTTACCAAGATCAGCTTTTTATAAAAAAGGAAAGCAAAGATCCCTTTAAGTTCTTCCTTCTCTTTTGCCCGTTCCTAAAGTAAAGCTTTATTTTTTACAAAAAGTATATGGGGAAAAAAACTAGCTCATGGCCTTACATACTGGGGATACAACAATGCCATGAAAAATCAAAACCAAAACCAAACCAGTCAGATATCCAGTTCTCTCATTGCTTTTCCTATGCATTAGCAATATAAATGTATTTACACGGATGAAAACATGGAAAAACTCTTACTGTGAAGTTGTTGAGAAATTGCCATTAAAAATTTACATATTTTATAAAAGGTTTGCAGAATTAAAATAGAAGTCTTATAAATGCGTTCATAATACTTAAGGTAACATATAATAAATATTTGATGACAAATGTTTTTAAAAAATGACTGGCTGAATCATATTCCCTCCTCTGAAGCTCTCTCTCCAGAAAACAAAAATAGAAATGAAAAATTAAAGTTCCAGTAGTATGCCAATGTTAGATGAAGGGAAGTGGTCTCAAAAATACTCAATGTCCATACTTTGTGAGATTAAGCATTAGGATTTGTGTTACAGCACCATCAAATTTTACAATGCAGCAGAAATCTCATAGGGATGTGGGATTCTAGGAGCACCTAAGCTGACTATGAGCATGAGATCTATACATCCCCTTCGTTTGTTGCTAAATCTTCATTTACTTCAATCAGGTTTCCAAGCAACAAAACATTTTTAGACAAAAGAGCTGTACTTTGCAGATACCAAATTAAAACTTAGGCTACTAAACAATATGCACTTATGGTTCTTAGCGTTATAGAATATATTCCAGAATATGTAAAGGAAGTCCAACTAAGTTAAAGACTTGACTATGACAAGGAATATGGGGGAAACAGCTACAGAAGACAATCCTACACTGACAAAAAACCCCAACTGTCTAAAACTGAGTGGAAATAAAATTTTAGGTACTTACCTCTTTGGATAATCGCGTGAATACATCTCCTCCCCTGAGAAAATCCAATATTAAATACAGCTTCCCTTCAGTCTGAAAGGCTTAAAAAAAAACCAAACAAAAATCAAGAGTTGTATCAATGATGTACAAAACAGATCTGAATGCTTTTACAACCTGGAAATTTCAGTCAAAGGCAATATTTCTCTTATGGAACTGAAAAAAATTCCAAAGCACATGAGGTAATTTATTGAATGATTACTTGCTTCTTCACAGAAGACAATCTTAGTAATAGGAGATCATTAAAACACTGTTCTTTTACTTCTCCTTTGTCAAACAGGGAAACACCAAGTATGTGAATTATTGTCTTTTGGTTTTACTCAATAAGAGTAAAAAAACCAAAACAAAAACAAAACCAAAAACCTCTTCAGAACTTGCAAGAATTTTCTAAATCTTTTATTTCAAGAGAACTTAAAACTTTTAAACACATGTGTATTTACACTCCTTTTTTAGCCCTGCGACTTGAGGTTGCTAGAACCTAATTTGGATACTAAAATCTATAAAATACTATAAAACTGAGAAATAAAAAGATCAGCCACACCTTCAAGTAATTAAAGAAACTGTACCAAATAAAAGAAATACCAACCATAGTGCAGTTTGACGATAAATGGATGATTTACTTCTACTAATATATCTCTCTCCATTTTTGTACGAACTCTATCCCGAACTGAGGGAAAAAAAAAAAAAGACTAGTATGAAACAAACGTATTTCATATAATACAAATAGAGCAGAAATTAGCATATAGAAAGTCTTTGCTGTCTAAAGAAATACTTTTCCTTGTTATCTCATTTTTTTCTAACTTGTAGGTGTTCCATAAAGCACGTGCTTTCAGACAGCAAAACTATTTTGTTTCTTACCTGCCCCAGCTTCCTTAATGTCTTCATTTTTTTCCAACACATTCCATTATTTTGTGAAAATCTATATTACCTTCCAGAAAAACGCTCATATCTCCATGTCTCAGGCAGCTAACTTCAAGCCCTGAATTAACTAACTACCTGTACTGAATGTATATTTTCTGTCTTTTAAGATTACTTTTTCCTCTTCCACTAGTGGAGCCCCTATTTACACACAGTGCATTTGCACCCATTGAAGTGTCTTCTGAAAGCCAAACCAGCACGTTAGCTTGCTATGGCACCTATAACTAAAGGGAATGACTTCCATTTTTTAACCCCAGTAGAGTTCTAACTTAAAGGAAAAAGGAAAATTGTTTGTGAAATTAGTTTGTTTTAACAGAATGAAAAGGCTAAACAGAACTAAATAATGCAATCTGAAAGAGTACTTTTCACCACATAATTAAAGTTATTTGGCCAGATTTAAAATAATTCTTAAACAGGAACTTACAAGTTACTCTTGAAAAAGCTACTGTCAGAGAAGACTTATGAACTCACTGAAAAATATTTAAGATTAAAAAAAAGCTTTTAAAATAAGTATTTACAAGACTCACTGAAGAGATAAAGGTGCACTGAAAACCATTTTCTAAAGTTCCAATTCAAAAGGTGCACATACCTTTTAAAGAAGCTTTTTTCAATACTTTCATTGCATAAAGTTGCCCAGCATCAGGACCAATTATTTTCCGTACGAGGAAGACCTGGTAATATAAACCCCATTTTGAAAATTACTGCTAAATCAACCTAAAAAAAAGCATTACTACAACTTTACTTTTGACTTCATTAACACAGACAAGGAGATAGCACATCCCTGGTCCCATCCCATTCCTCAAAAACCCTGAGGAATAAAATATACCAAATATCCATAGCAAATCTTTTTGCATAAGCAAGCTTAGCAATCAAACATGCAACTATCACAAAGCATTTGCAAACCTCCTATTAATTTCAGACAACTTTCAGTGTTCTTTCCTAAGAACACACCTTGAAAGGAAGAACAAAATTGCATTTCCTTAATCAGATTAGATTACATACACCACATTACACTGAAGCATTCAGACTACTCATAAACTATACATTCTTTCCTATAGCGAACTGTTTAAGTAAGTACTTATCAATTAAGTTCTTATATAAATGTGGGGGTTTTTTACATTACTTTCTTGGAGAATGACAAATCTGCCTGCTCCGCCACCTCCTAAGAGATTTTCGATGTTTAAGACCCAAGTCTCAAATACGTAACAGGCTATATTAATGAGTTCTGTGAGAGTGGCGAGACGAAAGCGAGGAAACCTCATTGTTTAAGATCAAAGCACCTTTCCCTCTGGAATAGCAACTCCAACAGGTTTTTCTATTCTTTTCTTTCCAGACAAGCTTTAAAGATAGATGGTATATAACTTGACACCAAGAAAAGCATAATATTAATGCAGTACGAACACATGTACCTCTGCTAATATTCTAATTACTAGGCCTTTCAATTTACCAAATTGTTTGGAGTATACTCCAGTTTCCACGTTGTTGTTCTTACAATGGCAATTATTAGTTTTGTATTGTTAAAAGAAAAAAAAGTACAAGTCACAAGAGAATGGCAAGAGCTACCCAAAATTGCCACTCCGATCTTAGAATTTTCCTTAACACTAGATTTATTTACATATGTACTTTGTTAGAAATTATTAAATACTTAGAAACTACTTCAGAAAATATAATCAAGTAAGGTCATCAAATTTTCCATTCTAGAATCAGAAATTCATATACTGTCACTGATTAACTCGTACAGGGTCGGTAGAGGAGTTGCTTTTATTTAAGCTCCGGTTAGAAGAAAAACATCATGTTTCCAGATTATCAGGCTTTGTTTTGCTTAAGTTTTGCCCAGTGACTGCCCTACCGCACTGCTCTCCTGTGATACGATGTTGATGCTCAAATAGTAAAGGGAGTAATTCAAACACCAGCAAATAAGAAAACATCTGTAGATTAATACCCTCACAATTACTGAAGTAAAATACTAATAAGCATGTACAATTACTTAGTGCCTAATAACTAGCAGCTTGTGGGAATGTATGGAATTGATGTACAATTTACAAATTCTAACTAATAAGGACTAAAATAGCTGCCACTGAAAACTAATCAAGCAGCATTTAATTTACAGACCAGGTCTCCATAATCTCGCATCTTGAGGAGGTGCAATGCTATTTTTTAAACTATCACTTACTCACAGAATGCCTTCCTAATGTCTGTTTCCTTTCCCCCCGATCATACAACTCTATGCAGGTTTGTTNAAGCATGTACAAATACTAGCAGCTTGTGGGAATGTATGGAATTGATGTACAATTTACAAATTCTAACTAATAAGGACTAAAATAGCTGCCACTGAAAACTAATCAAGCACCATTTATTTAATTTACAGACCAAGTCTCCATAATCTCGCATCTTGAGGAGGTGCAATGCTATTTTTTAAACTATCACTTACTCACAAAATGCCTTCCTAATGTCTATTTCCCTTCCCCCCAATCACACAACTCTATGCAGGTTTGTTCCTGCCATGAGATAGGAAAAAAACCAAGCAAACAAAACAAAACAGCAGAAGAACAGGAGCATGGAAACATATGTAAAGCTAATTATCTACTTTCTAGGTGTTTCAAAAGATCTAGTTTAAAAGTCTGGTTTTAAAAAATAAATTAGCTTCTTATACACTAAGATTAATATTTTAACTAATGTGTTTCAAACTGGTGACTAAGACATTTGATTTTTAATTTCACTTCTGCAAAGTGACACCAAGTGGCACATTACTAAAAGAAATTACTGTAACAAAAAATTGCCATATTTCTTCTGCATGCTATTTGAATAATTGTTCACTTTGTCTTTTTAGCTGTAGGCCACTTGACAAATAGAGCAAAATAAAAAACCTGAAATACATTTCCCAGGTTATTTACTTCATTGTTTCTTCGGTTCCAGTTCCAAACTACCGCAATCATTCTTCTGTATCTATGTCAATACAGATTTTATATATTGAAAAAAGTCAAACATGCATAGCATGTCGAGTACCATCATTAAAAGACACATTGCCATCTCCTCCAGAAGTGCCTGTTGATGTCTGTACCACCCCAGTGCCTCCTAAGCATCGATCTGAGCTACGGAAGATGTGAGACAACATCTGTGGAACAGATATATTGTCCATTCTGATTCCTCACTAGATGCTGCAAAGAAGTCTTGAGGTAGTTGAAAACACTACTATTTTATTTCAAACAGCCATAGCATTAGGCGCTAGAGCTGCTGCACAGAAATCCCCCATAATTCTGTACCAGGTGAGACCCCTGGCTGCTGGTGCCGCTGGTCCCACAGAGCTGCAGACGCCACTCCAGAGGAACCACAAACGTGCCCCTTCAGTTCAGACCAACCATAACTCTCCACGGCAGACCTCTGAAAATGCGCTGCTGACTCACCCCTGTCTCTGACACAAGCTGGTGTCCTGCTATAAACAGTGCTCTCTTGGCAACAGAGCGAGACAGGAAAAAAGATTAAATTTGTCAATAACTTCTCAAACGTTTCCAGGGACTCGGCTACAGCACCGTCTTCCTTCTCCAAGAACGTTCTTGAGCTAACCCCTCCCAGGCTGTCTGGAAAGGTCTATGGCTAAAGACACTGCTTTTCCTCTAAAAAATGCAAAGTCAGAAATGCTGTCATAGTAAAAACAAACAACAAAAAACCCACATCAGCCAACGGCAAAACAGGACAGATAACTTCCTCCAAAACAACGCAAGTTCCACAAACACACCCACCTGTACTCGGATTTGTTAGGTTTATACCTAACCTTGTATTATAAAAATAAGGGAAGCAAAACATTAATAAGACAAAGCAGGTTCCAAGTGGACATCAGATAAAACCAGAGTTAGTTATCTTACCTTTCCAAATGATCCCTGTCCGAGAACTTTAAGTAGTTCAAACTGTGCTGGATCTGCTTTCTCACATCCTTCTTTCACATGGTGTGTAATAGGAATTTCTTTCACACTTCCTTCATCCTATTGTTTCAAGGCAAACAAAAATACAACAAAGAACATACACTAATTAAGCAGCTCTTGTTAGAATGCATGTAAATTCCCACTCTTTTTTTTTTGTTTAGTTGGGGTTTTTGTTTGTTTTGTTTTGGTTTTTTTTTTTAAATATAAAATAGTTTAAATTCTAATATGGCACAAAAGAAAGCTGATTAAATTAAGTTTTCCCATCCATCCTCTCTCAAATAACTGCATCTAAAATTTCTAAACATAAAATTCTCAAAGAATGCTCATTTCCTTCTGTCACAAATATTACTACAGCAAAGACTGATTTGCTTACATGAAAGGAATAAATACACAGATTTTTAAACCAAGTCTAAAATGAACTTACTGTGCTTCTCCTCTGTTTTAGCAGCCTTTAGTTTTCCTAGTTATTACTTTTCTCATTTTTCCCTTCCCTGAAATAGTCTTAATGAAAGCTAAATTGGATTTCATAATTTTAGGTAATTGTTGCTTTTCACAGCAGCAAATAACAAATATGGTCACCCAGTTGCAGCTAAAGGAATATGCCTTATTTGAAGAGCATAAATAAGATATGAATCATCTTAAGAACCCTTCAAATTCTTGTATCCAAGAGAAGCAACACAGCTCTGGGGTGCAGAGCTGACGGAAAGACTCTCCTGTGTGGAATTCAAAGGCAGGTAAAAGATTTAGTGTCCTGTTGACGTTTTCCTGTTAATCTCATCTTTATCAAAGCTGGGCACAGCAGCTGCGGTTGTGAAAAGACAAACATCCATGGTGAAAACAAATCAGATGACTTTTTGCAGCTTTCGTGGTGCAAGAGGAGTTTCTGCAAGCCAAAACAAATGAGGTGTCAAAATAAGCACCCTTGAAACTAAAACCTACGTGCCAAGGCCTACACCAGCAACCTTGGCTGGCGTGTAAAAACAGAGCGGCATCCCTCAGCCCGACCACGAATACCAAAGAATTTCTTGTACACAGCAAACACAACCCAATCACAACAGAAAATCCCATCTGATTTGTGGTACTTTGCTTTTAGAGTATCCAAATGATTATTAACTGTCTTCCTATCCTCTCTTTACATCTTCATCTTGAAAGCTTCTCTTAGTAGAGACCAGAAAAAACAGCTTTCCATCCCACCGTGCCGTGCTCTCCCTCAATGGCCAGTACAAACACAACCAGAAATGGACCTGGCCACCTGACAAACAGTTGGGTTGAGGGAAGACACCAGTCTACAGTCAGGTTAACTACACACAGTCTCGCTGCCCACGACCACACATTAAAACTTATAATCAGCGTTATCAGACTTGATACAGAAGTATCTAGGTGAAATTCTCTAGGTGGGTTTATAGAGAAAATAAGGGTAGAAATCTGGTCATCTAAATGTGTACATATTTAATGCAATAATTTTAAAAAAGGAGGCAACATAACAGTGCATTAGCTGTCTATGCCTTAATTGCTTTGTTTGTCCTAAGGGGGAAAGGAAGAGTTCAAACTAACATCTTAGTATATTCACAAACTACAGTCCAGCTGTTATTGCACAAGTCCTTTCCTCTCCCCTACATCTCTTATTTCATACTCTTTCTGGAAAAGTCCCATTTGTTCCGCCTGTTTCCCATGCAAAGGTAGGTATTAATGGATGACATTGTTGAATAACAAAGTTAATTCTTTAATTCACACTCTAAGCTTCTTTATTTCCCTATTTGTTCACAAAAAAAAGCTGACATACACTAATCATACAATTTATACACCCCAACTGCATCTCATCCATTTATCTTGTTGACTCTGCACATACGTATTCACAGGAAAGATTCACATCTTTTCGTTTTTTAAATTTTAAAAAAATATACCTGGAATTTAAGGGAGGTAAGAACACTAGAATTTCAAGTCATCTGACAACAGATGAAAGCAGCAAGTCTCTAGTTTTACACAAAGTTGTACAACTGACTTAATGGCTGGTTCTTTCTACAAAGTAGGTAAATACTCTATTTAAAAGCCTTTTTACTTCATCATCCTAATTTGTATTCCTTAACACTGTGAACCTTTGCATGAGAAAAGACCTTTAAGAGTTCACTTGCTCCTCTTGTTTATCACCCAGCTCAAGTCATTAGCCTCTGACATCACATGTGGTTGCTGCGGAGACTGACACAGGATTTCTAAATGTGAACTGAGGAGAAAAAACGTTTTCCATGCAAATAAAGAGTAACTTGAGATGTACTAAATGAGCTATTTTTTATAAAGTGTTTTACTTTCACAAAAGATGCCTATATAATTTCACCTACTTAACTATCATTAAAGTACTAAAAATTGGCATGACTGAAGTATAAAAAGACCTCCGCATCATCAACAAGAAATGAGCAGGTAAAGAGTTGAACAGATGTATAAGACAGTTTAATTCTTGTTTCTCGTTTGGCCTTCATGGGCTGCAGATCCGGTTATCTGATGTAGTGCTCTGCTGCTTGAGCAGCAAATCCATCGGAGGCCTCGGGTACCAGCTCCCACCGAGTCACCTTGCACGAGAGGTAACAATTGCCAGCATGTTCGACAGGTAACAATTGCCAGCATGTCTGACGGAAGACAAAGCTCTGCAAGAGATCAGTGACGGCTTCGTGCCACCCGACTTGGTGACAGCTGGACTGGTTTGCAGCTCCGAGCGCCGAACAAACACGCTCAGCAGCATCCTCTGGTTCAAGTACAGAGACTGAGACAACCCATTGCTCATCTTTGCTACGTGGAAGATGACTCTGACATTGACTGTTTATTTGCTTACGCCACACCAGGAAATGTCCAAGAACCACATTTCTACCCTCAAGAGTTTATTCTCCAAATAACTTACTTTAAAAGTTATTATTGCAGTACAAAGCAGTGGTTACAGCTGACAATAAGATCTACTTGATACCTTCTTCCACGATCCTGTTCAAAAATATATGGATATATGCGTGTGGGAAAATGATGGCCAATTTTTCCATGCCAAGTTGGGCATTTTACCAC
This sequence comes from Pampusana beccarii, assembly GCA_013399365.1. Lineage (NCBI taxonomy): Eukaryota > Metazoa > Chordata > Aves > Columbiformes > Columbidae > Pampusana > Pampusana beccarii. Next base: position 9,660 of record VWYH01000214.1, on the reverse strand, counting down.
AAGCAGAAATAGCCTGGAGTTCAGTCCAAGATTTACCCGGCATACAGAACATTGATCTTCAGCATCTCCTACATAGGCACATCACCAAGGCACTGGACAAAAATCACACTCAGCAGGGTTTATCTGGGATATTTCTACACGAAAGTCAAATTAAAATACTGGTGTAAAAATTAATTCTGTTCTAAAATAGCAGGAATTAAGTACTTCTAGGTGAATGTACAGCAACTACACTAAAAAATACAAAGGAGGAACAAACAGTGCAGTAAAAGCAGCATTAAGCACTCTGTGTATAAAAGGTTCAATGTTGGACTGAACATTTTTGGAGGGCGAGGGATCTGCAAACGCAAGATCTGTTTTCCATGAAGCATCGCCTCATGCGGCAAACCTTCCCAAACAAGGCACTTACAGCCCCGAAATAGCTACTAATTTTCAAAATCAGCTCTGAGACTTGGAGCCTTTTAAGATCTGGTCAAATAAAATAATTGGTTGAAAAGTTATCAAAGAGCAGGGAATGCATAAATTTTGCTTTACAAGGCAGTCACGCTAGTGAGTATCTAAAACAAACATTCATCAAATCTACTTACATGGTAGGAATATGGTTCACCTTCCTCCATGGGCTCATCTGCCATTTTAAGGCCATTTAGCTGGAGAGGGAAAGGAAAAGGAATTTTAGAGAAGAAAAAGAAAACAAAACATTAAGACCAACAATTTCAAACAAGCAGAGATCATAATTTGACAATTTACATTTCAGAGCACACAAATGAAAACTGGTGTTCTTGCTGCTCTAATTTAAACCGTAGTTTCAGACAAATACGTCTGCTTTGTAGTTACATTTACCATCTCCCTTGTGTATCATTTGACATATCCCTTTGCAAATGTCATTCCATAGTGTTACTTAATTGGAACAAATTAAAAATTCCTTCTTTAAAAGCTACAGATACCATCCATACAAGATGACACTAATGTAAAATTCTTCCATTACGCACAAAATTTATGTTGCCAATGCTTTTCAGAAACCTAAAATCCTAAAAACTGCTGCTGAAAATTAATTTGCAATTTAAGGATAAAACACTCAAAAGTGATTTCAACTACTTTTGGGTAAAAGGGAGAAGTGCAAGAGCAGGTAGAATGAAGAATACATACCACAGAACTCTGGTGCACAAATATAATTACCTATTTCTTTAAATAATTGGATTCGTCTAAAAATTTGCTTGCATCAGAAGTTATTTCAATATCCAACAAATGGAACGCTCAAACTTTAATGAAGTACTTTAGAAACTGTGGGTCTGTATACTAAAATATTTGTGGATCAATTCAAAAATTACACTTTTAAGAGGCAAAAGAGTAGGATATGCATCTGGCCAGAAACTACTAAGTGATTTGCTCTTCAACAAGAACAATACTTGCCAGCATTTGCCTACCCCCCTTCACACACTTCAAACAACAAAGAAGATGTCAAGCCCACAGTCACAGTAAAAATAGCTAAATTTCTAGATAAAGTTATTTAGTTTAAGCTCTCCTTAAGTAACAAACAGCTCAATGCTTTTTAACAACTGAAATGGGAAAAAAGATACAGATATAGAAAGGACACGATCTGTTTCAACAGGTAAAGCAATCATTAAAAACTGGAAATGCCTGACAAAACGGGTGAAGCCAATTATGGATTTTGCTAGCGATAATTGTTAATTTATTTGCATGTTAATTGCTTGCTATCACTACCTTCACATAGCACAGATCTCACACAAAAAAATACCAACTAGAAAAAAACATAAGGAAACTCAAACTACTTTTTTCCTGAAAGCAGAACTTGAAGCAATTAAGTTCTTAGGCTGGGTAATGACTTTTTTTCTTTTCTTGTACTTCTGAATTTATCTAAAATACACGTCTGTATGTACTCATACATACTGCAACGTGGTATGATGAGCAGTGTGTGAACTGGTAAAACAGATGACCACAAAGAATCTTGAAGTGCCACATAGGCCATGCCCCTCTTTAAAAACAAAACCAAAAACTTGACAAACGAGTCGGGCTGAAGGGACAGGTTTGTACAACCCCGACTGCGCCATCTAAACAAACCCAACCACGTCCAAGTAGAGCTTTTAAGAGCTAAGTCCTAAATTAGTGATTTTGATAAAATTAAATCTCCAATTTCNCAGGCTAAGCAGTTCATCTAAAGCTGATGAGGCATTGATACCTTGTTAGAACCGGGATGTGTCTGCAATTCCAGGAAAAAAAATATATATACATATATATAAAAATAAAAATATAATGAGGCTTTGGTTACTTTCACTCTACATTTGTATTTATTTTAGCCACAGTTAACACACACACACACACACACACACACACTCTTCACATTAACTATAACTATCAGTCTATCCCAGTGCTGGCATATTAGGCACGTGTTCATCAGGAATATATATCACACATTGCCACCCTAATGTCTCAAGGCCAAAAATTACTAACCTATTACCCTGGATTCAGAAAACTCAACATACTTATAGAAATCAGTGCTACTAATATGCTACATAACATTTCTTTTAAAATAAATATTCTTTTCCAAATTGGATCCCTGAGGGACAGGACACCCAGTATACTTGTTATGGGATTAATTAATTGAATAATACCAAAGTTTGGATCAGAGATGAGCTCAAACCTCATTTCAGATACTCCACTGCCATGTGATTTCTTTCCACAGTATCACTAGATTACTTTCAAGCATAAATCAATGTGAGACAAACCAAAATTGTCCAGAAAACTTGTTTAGACCTAGTAAGAAAATGGGTTTCTACACCAGGTGCTCAGAAATATGATCCAATTCTTCACTCATGGACTTGAATTTGAATTTGGTGTGCCTTTCACCTTTTCTTTCTTCAAATACGGTCATTTTCCAAGTTGGCTTTTTTTTTTACTTCAATTTAAGCTCTGGAACTGATACCACCAGCCAGAAGAACTGCAGATACACTCAAAACAGTAGTTAAAGAGCAGGCAATTGGTCACAGAAAAGTGTCACTTCTGGAGTGGGGTTTTGAACCCCAAATCAGCATGTTATTTGATCTACGTAGCTCCTGAGCATACCATGTACGCATATGTTTAGCTTTCTGGCAAATCAAATACAGTAAGTTATTGAATTTTTATGGCAGGTAATCAAGTGTCATCTTAATTAACAATTTCCTATTGTACACTTTTCCCCTTGATTGTTGCTCATGTTTTTTTTGTTGTTGTTGTTGGTTTTTTTCCTGTCCAGTTTCTCCGTAACTACAGAGACTGGGATGTCTGCCAGTTCTTAGTCCAAGTAATTCTATGTTCAAGCACATGAATCTACTTTTATTGCCTGATATACACAACTACATTTTTGCCTTGTTTGTTTGTGGAGCCTGGTCACTGTCCATTAAAAAAAACACCCCAAAACCCCCAAAAAACCCGATAACAACAACAAACCCATTGGATTTCAACCCAAAGTCTAGTAGTTTTAAAGAACTAATAGTTTGTTAGTGATTCAGTACCAAAATTCAAAATTTAATGACAAAAATCAAATTATTACTGTTCTGTACAGTTACTTATACTGGCCAAGTTTCAGCAGCTAGAAGTTTCCACTGTCTCTTGTATTAGGCAAAAAATAAAAAGCGCAATTATTGCTTAATTCCCACTTTCATGGAAAACAAATACAAAATTCTGCTTCCACAGCCAACTGGGACCCCTTTTCATAATTTCATCACGAATATTTATGCACAAACATATATAGAACAGAACAATTTTGATGTCTAAGTCATTACTAAATAGCTATCAAGGCACAAGTTGAATTAATTATTGAGAATTAGAAAGCATGTCTATTTATAAAGAACAGGTGGAAGGAAGAAAGTATCATTATTCTGAAGGAGATTCTTTCATCCTTGAATCATTTTGCTGTTCAGTAACGCCAAACTACAATTAAATGAAAGTCTTAAATATTAACATTCATTAAGACACAAACTAAACTCAGACATGTAGGCAAACGGTGTCAATACTTTCCAAATTAAAAAAAATGCAGTTAGAGAAAGCATTCTGCATTGTTGATCAGTCTAAAAATAACTAAACCCACTATATATATTAAAAAAGAGAACAAAGTTAAGGTCAGACAACCTGGCAGGTAAGAAACTTAACTCTTCCAGAAGTGGGGGTTCAGCCCGGATCCTCCCATGCCAAACTGTCCCCAAGGCAACAAGGCACAATCTGCTTTCTGATTTAAATATAATTGCTGTGATGGATCCCAGACTGTACCCATCACCTTGGGAGAACATCCAAAGGCTTCTGTGGGCTGGTAAAAGGCTTAACTACTATTGCACATGTTTTCCTTCTGACAATTACAGCAGAAGAGAGTAATCCCAGCATTACCAAAGATTAGAACCATCTTCCCCCTATTAAGGATGTTTTAAGAGTTTCCATGGTAAATGTGTTATGGTTTGGTGGATGTACAGGTTTTGGCTGAAAGCAGCTAGACAAACGGTCAGTAAAAATGTTTAACCACATGGAAAAACAGAAGAAGATCCAAAGCTGGTTCATTCCGCCCTGTTTTCACGTCTTCATTTAGGCATTCAAACAGAAATAAAAATTTTATAGAAAGAAAGAACTGGCAATTTTACAATCATAGTATTACTGGAAACAGAAAGAGTTATCACCACTCACGTATAATCTTGCTTGGCTTCAAACACGTAGAATCCTACATACAGATCAACAAAAGCTCCTGCACCCTCCGTGGCTTCTCCTTCACTGTGCTTAATTTGCAAAGTTACTGCAGGTCCAGTCACCAGACCTACACCTCTCAATTCTTCCAAATGAACACCAGACCAACCAGTTTGCCTCCCCACATACAAAAGCATTACTTTAAATACTTATTTCAAAATGTTGGAATGGAAGCTTACATTAGAAACCCCAATTGTTTCAAAAAGACTTTGTAAAAAAAAAAAAAATAAAAAAATCCTTTAAAAAATAAAAACAAACCCTGTTAAGACCACATTTGTTCCTCATTTATTTTGAGCTACATCAGCAGAGATTTTGCATCATTAATTTAATTAGCAACACAGTGGCCTATTGAACCTTTTTTCCTGAGATAGGTTTGAGATATCTTGGTGTTCTGTGCACAGCTAAACTGGTGAGGGTTTGGGGATTTTTGTGGCTTTTGTGTTTGTTTGTTTCAATGTCTGAAAGCCCCGGCAGGTGCTCAGAGGAAGGATGTCCTGCTGATGGCAGCACCCATGTCAAACTCCGCAGGTCTACACTGGATTTTCTGCTCACCACCTGCACAAACCTCTGTCCCTCAGCTCCTCATACAAAAAGTACAGGCTCTTTTTAAACATACCAAGTGAAAGAAGTTAAATCCATCTACCTTAAAAACCCAAACAAACAAAAAAACTTAAACCCATAATCAATTACTAGGGAAAGTTGTAAAGTTCTTTTCCTGTGGCAAATAAATTACACGTTCAGACAGGATAGCAAACCTCCAGCAACATATAATTACCGATTTTAAGAGAACATTTTGATCCTTCCCATTATCAGAGATCAGGGAGAATTACGTGTGTCTCAGACTAGTCATAGCTATGACAAGCCACAAACCTGACCACAAGCACAGGGATCATTCAACTAGTGAAGGACCTGAGATCTTTCCACTACCACCTGTCCAGGAGATGATTTTCACTCCAAAATTAAAGTGCATAAAGCAGCCACTTGTGTTTGTTGGCAGATTAGAGAATACTGGAAAAGGGTCAGATTTAAAATTGATGAAAACGACATATTTCAAGTTTTATTCTTAACGCAGTAAAGAAGCGCATCTATATAAATATTACAATTCTACATATTGAGTTAACAAATCACACCATTCTTCTGATTTAGGGTTATTGCAAAGTCTCTCCCAAGCTATCCTGCAGGACCCGAGGTGAGCGACCTCGACCAGACCCCTGGCTCCTTTTAGAGACTCAGAATACCAGAGCAGATTTCCAAAACAACCTTCAAAAGTGGTATACCAAACCAGAATTATTACTATTATTGCAATGCAGCACTTCGCAATGCATAAAGACACTCATTGTTTTCCATTTAAGAGTATTAATGTGCTTACTTTTTTTTTTTTTTTTTTCTTTTAAAGGCACTTTGTTCTCCTAAATCTTTATAAAAACTGTATGTTGCTGCAATGGCTGAGGGCACTTAGTATTGTGTGTAACTTGAACATTTTTTTTCCTTAGCACACCACCACCTAATTGTGGAGATTTTCGGAGATGCACAAAACTAGGTAGCTGAGTCATCCACGTCACTGCCAGTAATTACTCACAGAGGAGTTATGCAACTCCTAACGCTGACAAAACGCAGTGGCCTTTGATAGACCGGGCTCAGAACACGCTTAAGAAGATGGACTAATGGCCTAAATCAAAGATGTATTTATTTAAACTGGCATGGGCTACTGATTAGGTACAACAGCAGCAAAGCTCAACTGATGAACATGCCCTCTGGAAGGCAGCAACCTCCAAGGCAGCCCACTTTCCTAGCAGAATACTTGAATTTCTAGTCACTTGGTTGTTTCAGCCTTGTCTTCCTCATCACTGTCAGCCAATTAAGCAACGGGTTTCTGAAGCATTCATTTCATAAATAAATATTTGCGTATGAGGTCGGGTTTATGCAACTCACAATATCCATGTACTGCAAACAGCAGGCACTTCAGTCAATTACACTTCTTTTAAATGCATGAAAGACTACTTCTATCAAACAGGCAGAAAAATCCAAAATTACTGTAATTCTGCCCAATTCCAAGGATTTTTTGAATTTCATTCAGCTTGGTCAATAAAATGTTAATGTTTACTTTCACGTTTCTTTGTCAACTGCAATGATATTTCAATAACCTATAATAGTTGATTATAATCAACATCCTTGTACCTACTTTTATTACCATGAAAATACTTCTTAATCCTATATTTACGAGGAAAGAAGCTCACTCAGTATTTGAAACTTTATTTGCATGACACCAACCCTTCCTACCTGTTCTTAAGGAATTCCCACAGTCACAAAATTGCTTCCCAAGTGGCATTGCCACCTAAGACCAGACAGGAACAGCATAGCATACGGTCCCAAATGTAATTCTGGGCACTTCAGAGACAACCAATGTGGAAAAGGACAAAATAATTAATCCCTAAATTTCTTCCAGCAGTTCATTTTGGTCTCATGCCTTAAAGCACGAAAGTTTGTTTCCTATCTTCAAGATTGCATTTGTTCTTCGATGGAAACAAAGGTATTTCTAACAACATAATGCTAAACTCAGTCAACAAGCAGATTCCTCAGAGAACTGTTTCTGTTTTTTTCCTCCTATGCCACAACTGATGGACAAATAAGCACTGTAAATCAGTCTTCAAACTATAGGACAGTTTCACAGCAATACTGCTGACTGTATTTCCAGCAAGTCCAAGGTCATCAACACCTATCAGATTGCTAACGTAAGGTTGTAGTAAGTACTATAGGCTATAATTAATTCTATAAAATTGAAGTGAAGAATCCAACCAAAATTTAATTTCTACACAAAATAAACCTTTGTTAAATCCCCAAACAACGTGAATGTAGAATTCCAACAAGTGAAAAGTAGTACACATCCCTGCCACACACTTAATATAAAGCATTATGGCAACAACAAATATTTGTTAATATAATTCGGGAACTTCATATACCAAAACCATTTTCTTCAAGTTGCACAAACGAAGCCTCGAGACGCCGCGAGCCAAACCTAACACGGACGTAACAAACACGATGTCTCATTTTAAGAAGCGCACAACTGCAATAGTTTTACGCAGACCCTGTTAAGCAAGTAGTTCGTGTACGGGCTTGAGGAAATACAATTTAAAGGACTGTTGCAAACAGTTGCCTTCAGATGTTAGGAACACTGTTTCACCGGGACACCCATCATCCTGCTCTGCTGGTTTCAGGAGCGTGACTTCAGAACCAGCCTCCTACAACAAGCTCACATCTCTTTATCAGCCCGAGCCCAGTCAAGTTTTCAAAAAAATCACTGAAACGTAACCACCATCAGCAGAACTACCTGGCTGAGCTTTGCTGGGCTGGTTCCCCAGCCTCCTTCTAACTGCAAGACAATATTTATGGAAAAATCTGTACACAAAAGCAGCGCTGAACACAACACTCTGAAAGTAGCACCAGCCTCGGTGGAGGGGTATCTGTCCTGTCAAAAAGTACTGACAGATGCACAATAACCACAAATGTCTACATTTCAACTGCAATACTCTGAAGTTTTATTATTTTAACTTTGATGTATCACAATATTCTTTAAGAACAGATCAACGGAGCCAAGACAGTTCTCAGACCTTCAATAAGCTTCATACCTTAACTATTTTTATATTCATACCTATATTATTTTTACAAACCACTAGATTAACAAACAAGCCTTAATACTTCTGCTGACTTCTTAATCCTTACAGGTAGCTTCACTAGCTTAATTAGGATTTCTCTACTATTAAGGTATAGAGACTGCATCAAGTATTATTAGATCATTAGAATATTTCAAAGTGTTAAAAAGTCTAGCAGCCACAGTGTAGAAATGCATGTCCAGTAATTACAGTACTTGGAAGTGGAACTCTGTAGACACAGCTATAAAAAATAATTAAAAAAAAAAACAACTAAGAAACAACCTCAAGGTTGTATTTCTATTGCAAATTACTGGGGTTTTCCTTTATATATATATAATTTTTAACAGAGAATAAAATGTCAACAAGATTCTTTACAGGATATCCTTTTACTCTTCCTAAAACTTTAACCTATGCCTGTTTTGTGTACTTTGTACTTAGAGATGAATTTGCTACAGCCTTTTTTACTTACTTCTACTTACTACAGCACCCTGGAAAGCAAGTCTGACCAGTTTTAAGAAGCTTTATTTAGATAACATCTTTTGTGTGTCAAATACACCTAGGTGTAATCTTTTATTTGTCATACTTGACGGTACCTGACACGCAATCCAATGCTTCTGATTTAAAAGTGCAAAACTTCCAGCACTCGAGCGTCGCATTCTGCTGAGATACAGGCATTATTACAGCATAGCTAGTTTTACCATTTTTTTTTTTTAAATAGCATTTGGTATTTGCTTACGGGTGCTCCTTGAGTGCTAAGCAACACCTTGAAGACACTCGAAGTCTTTCCTTGTTCTTTACAATGTTCAAGCATCCAAATCTCCGCCACACACTCCTGATTCTGTATTTCAGTTGTGTGCAGGAGAGTTATGATATGGTTATTTGACGAAAAAGCAAAGAGGCCTCTCCTAGCGACAACCTACCTGGGATGCCCATCCAGATCAGTACAACCAAATTTTCAGAAGTTCAAGTAACTTTCCACAGGAGCTACAGCCATAAAACTGAGTTTACAAAGAAAACTCCAGAGCTGTATATTAACCGGGAACCGACAACTGTGACACTGACACGGTTAAGAGGCGACACGAAGCTCCCTCCTTTGACGCTCCCCCACCCGCACCATCCCCACGCACCAACTTGGCTCCCCCCGGCACTCCGCACGTGTTCCCGCCGCCTCGCAGCCCGCACCGCGAGGCTCCGCGCTTTGTCGCCGCCTCCCCAGCCCCGGAGCCGCGGCGGCGGGGGAGGCCCGCGGGGACAGGCCCTCCCGCGGCGGCGGAGGCGGGGACGGGCC
>VWYH01000213.1:0-38708 GCA_013399365.1 Pampusana beccarii | reverse complement strand
CGGGCGGGGCGGAGCGGGGAGGGCAGGGCAGGGCGCGGGGGGAGCGGCGCGGTGGCGGCTGCCGGCGGGCGCCCTCTTGGCTCGGCGGCTGAGGGGAGCGGGAGATCGCTGGGGGGAGCCGGGTGTTGCGCACCTGTGGGGAGCAGGGGATCGCCTGTGGGAGCCGGGCAGGGGCCGGGGAAGGCTCGCCCCGCCCAGCCCCGCTGGCCCCCGGGCGGGAAGGCGCAGCCCCGCGGGGCTGGCGGANACGGGCAGAGCCAGCGGCACAGGCAGGGCCGGCAGCACGAGCAGCCGGGAGCCCCGCAGCGAGCCCCGGTTCGTCCCGAGGGCCGGAGCCGCCGCTTCAGTTCCCCCGGTCGCGGGGGCTGCGGGGCCGCCCGAGCCCGCAGGGGCCGATGGGCCCCGCTCGGGTCTGCGAGCGGCACAGGGGCTGGGGACGGGACACCCGCTGGGACCAGGGACCCAGCCCTCGCACCAACCAGCACGGCCTGCAGCCTCTGGCAGGATGAAGCCCGGCAGCAGGGAGCTGGGGTGGCCGCTCCAGCGCGAAGCCGGGGGCTGGGACCGTGTCCTGTGCGCGGCGGGTGCCGCTGCTGGCTGCCCGGGGCTGGGAGCGGGGCTGGCCCCGTTATCCGGCCGCTCTTGCACTGCGCGTTGCGTTTGGCGGCCCCTTGGTGCTCGGACGGGTGCCAGGTTGCAGAGTTTTCAGTCGTCATCGTTCGTGTAAATCTTGCACCTGCTACTGACTGAAACATCTGAAAGTTCAGTGCAGCAGCCAGAAATGCCCAGGACTGGCCGGCCAGGAGGCGAGAGGACTTCTGCTTTGGGGGAGCCGGACTTCCCTGTCCGGGCAGGAACGGCCGTGTCACCATGATCATGACTGTGTGTGAAAACTACCCCTGTCTTAAACAAGCTGTAGTGTTTCAAAAGGATTAGTGGTGAAACAGAGAGGAAATAGCAGAGAGCAACCCCTAAACCATGAAGGTTAACTGGCTTTATGGTCTGGAGGGGCGTTACCCTTTTGCCGTTTAAAAATGAACTCTTACGCCTAATAATCACTGTTTAATATACGTGACACAGAAAGCCACAAGGGTTATACTGTTTATTCAGTGTTTTGCTAGGCGTGTGACTGAAGCAGTAGAGAGGCCCTTTTATTCATTCAAACAAAGCAAACCCCACTTCTGCCCTCCGAACCGACAAGTGTTCTGAAGAGATGTGGGATTTTGTCGGAATCGCAGCGTCGTCTTTGTTTCGGTGCTTGACTAAACCGAGCGTGGCGCAGGCTGCTGCCGGTTGGGTGTCGAGGATGCCGGTGCTGCTGCTGCGGGGAGCCGGGGGAGCATTCGGGGTGCCCACATGAGCTCTGAGGGACCCTCCTGGGTGCGGACAGGCACCCTGGGTTGTTTGGTGTGCAGCCCCGCAGGGAAAAGCTGCTCAGGGTCGTCTCGCCTTAGCGAGAGGCAGCACTTGGCCGCTGCGCTCCCCGCTCGGCAGGGACCGGCAGCCCGTGCGGCCCGGTGCTCTGCGGCTGCTGCTGCAGGCGGCAGTTCCGACCTGCTCTGCTTTTGCTCGCGGATCGGACCAAGAGGCCTCGCTAGGGCGTTTTCCAACAGTTCTGTCACCAGTTGCGTTCTCAGCGCACACCGGAGGTCTGCGGCGCGGTCTCCTCCGCGGCGGGGCGGGAGAAGCACCCCCAGCGTTTCTGGGCAGGTCTGAGGCCGCTCTGCGGGGTGCTCGGGATCCAGCGGGAACAGCCGCACCAACCGGACTTTTAGAAACGCTTTCCGGTAAAGCCTGGACCATCCGTTGCTCTAACCGAGATCGATGGCTCAGGCTGCTCAGCAAGGAGCACGTGCGATGGATTTTCAATAATCTGCATGGCACAGCCCAGGCCTGAGGAAAAAATAATTAGGCCTCGTTCTGTGCCTCTCAATGTGAGCGCGCCCAGTAAGAGCAGAGGAAGAAGCCGATGTGCTGAGGGTGGTTAAAAGCTTAATGCTTCCTGTAGAGTGTGGGAGGGCACCGCCGCTCTTACCTGCTGTTTCGTTTTATTCAAAGCTATCAGAGGATTAATAGTGGCTCACAGGAGTAAAGACTGGTGTTTGACTGAGATACTTCCTGTGCTTGTTGGAGAAGAACAAGGCCAAGAGTATTTTGAAAGTAAAAGCTTGTTTCCTGTGAAAAACCTTTGCTGAAGTGAAGGGCGACACCGTTTCAGAGCTGGAGTCACCGCTGCGGTGGTTCCGGCGGTCGCGCTGGCACCTGGATGGGGCCGCACAGGTTGGTGTGAGGCAGAGCGGAGGGAGCTGAGCCCTGGCCCCTCCAGACCTGCAAAGGGGGAACAGGCCCGGCATGGTGTGCTCCTGCTCCACCGGGAACAGGCAGAGAGACGCTGTCCTCTGCAAACACCTTGGGAGCCTGGGCAGAGACCGCAGGTTGGTTCGTCTGCAGGTGTGAACTGCCCTGCTCTGGCTGGCATTCAGCTCTGGAGCCCTCAGCACAGGAGAGACACGGAGCTGTTGGAGAGGGCCAGAGGAGCCACAGAAATGATCAGGGGGCTGGAACAGCTCTGCTGTGAGGGCAGGCTGAGAGAGTTGGGGGTGTTCAGCCTGGAGAAGGCTCTGGGGAGACCTTATTGTGGCCTTTCAGTACTTAAAAAGGGCCAATAAGAAAGATGGGGACAGAATTTTAGCAGGGTGTGTTAGCACAGGACAAGGGGTCATGGTTTTAGACTAAAGGAGGGGAGACTCAGGCTGGACATGAGGAGGAAATTTCTTACAGTGAGGGTGGTGAAACCCTGGCCCAGGTTGCCCAGGGAGGTGGTGGATGCCCCATCCCTGGGGACATTCAAGGCCAGGCTGGACGGGGCTCTGAGCAACCTGATCTGGTGAAGATGTCCCTGCTCATTGCAGGGGGTTGGAGTAGATGAGCTTTGAAGGTCCCTTCCAACCCAAACTGTTCTATGATTCTATTACTAAATACGTGCTCCAGAGGCTCAGCTGAGAGCTGGTGTGGCTCTCTTGGCTGCCCAAGCAAAGCAGATGCAGGAGTGTGATCCCATCGTGGGTGTTATCAGGACTGTTTCTGTAAACTGAAGGTCATTCCTACAGAGCTCTCCCAACCCTGACTTAGAAAGGCTCGTCCCCGAGGTTAGCTCAGCCCAAGATCTATCTCCCTAATCATCTGGTGTAGGTTTTCCTTTAGTGCTTACCATGGCTGCGCGCTCGCTTATCTGCTGAATCACGGCGCTCATCCAGAGCTGGAGGGTTCCAGCAGGAGCATCAGGCTCTCTGGGAGCAGCCCGGCTCTGGGGAGGAGGTGGCGGGAGCGCTGGGCACAGGGCTGGTGTCTGCGGGAATGCAGCTGCTGGAGCGGGATTGCAGCTCCGCAGTGGGGCTGTGTCTTGCAGGGTCTGGAAAGCACTTTGCACGGTGTCTGCAGTTACTCAGCTGTTGGAAACCTTTGTTCTGCACTGCTCTGTGTGGAGCTTGATACGGCGTGGATTTTATTTTGGTGCCTGAGTTCTATTACTGTCCTTGCTGGGTATATTTTAAAACTTCCCCCCTTCCCGCCGTGTTTTTTTTTGTGTGTATTTTTTGGTTTTGGTGTTTTGGTTTGGTTTTTGTTGGGTTGCGAATACTGCACACATGAATTTATTTCCTTAAGATCTCCCTCCACCAGAGATGCTCAAACTGAGTATATGTGTGACCTTGTGGTATTACATGGGATAAGTCTAATAGGTAGTTTTGGTTTCCATTCCTGGTAGTTTTTTACATGGTGCAAGCTGCTTTTCTATCATCCAATTCAATCTTTATAAAATGCTGGGTTTGATATCTGCTTTGCAGAAATGCTGTAAGATCTACTCCAGGGTACCTAGGGGACCAAGTCTTTATTTCTCAAAGCCTCGCAGGATAGAAAGAAAGGAAAAAAAAAAAAAGAAAGAAAACCCAAATCCTCTGACTGCAGCAGAAAACCAGGAATTTTATCTGAGTCTTGCTAAGACAGCCTTTGTCTCAACCAGAATTAGGAAACCTCCCCTGCATCTGCCTGGCTCCCAGTCTTGAGGTCAAACCTCCTGGGCACAACCCTTTCTATCTAAGAAACAAAATAGAGACACTGGTTGCAATCTGCGCTATGAAAATCTAATCTGTGACCTAATTTGTTGTGATACCATGAAGAACCTGTCAGCAGCAATCACTGTAACCCGTGGCGCGGCGGCGCTGCCTGCTTTCCAAGAGCTCCTCGCGGGGAGCCGTGTCACGCCAAGCGTGTGCGTTTGGGCTCCTCCGCTGCCAAATTTGGGGAGTAATATGCAGACAACCGTCAGGCCGCTTTTGTTCTTCTTTTTAAAATGAAAGTGGCACGGGGGCAGCCTTACTCTGTGTGGAAGCGAACCTCTTCTGCAGCGATCCCCGCGGAACCGGCTGGTCTGAAACGTGTGGGAAGGGCAGTGAGATGCAACCAGAACGGGACAATGTTCTGTGAGTGTCGTAATAGCCGTTTACCTGTTCGTGCTCATTCCCCTTCCCTGTGGCAGCGACTTGGACACAACCGACTCGCTGGGTGAGTGGTTAGAGGAGCGACGTGCCCGGGTAACTTCTCACCAGTGTGAGCTGAGGTTTCGTGGGCTGATTCTCAGAGGGCAAAACCAGCAGGCTTCTGGTACAGCCCCTTTAAGTCAAGTTTGTTGTCCTTCAAGGAAGAATAAACCACAAGATCTTCTGTGTTTTGTTACAGAAAACAGCACTGCCAATCTTGCTCCGCAAGGCTAGAAGAGGAAGGGAGGTTTTACAGGTCGGAATGCACAAATAATGGGCTGAAAAACTGGAAATTGTACTCCTAGGTTCCTGCACTGCTGCATCTGACAAGGAGATATCTTAACTGAGGAACTACTGCTCTGTCAGAAACGGACAGCAGAGCTGGGCTTCCGGTTTGATTGCTCTAGAAATAACAGTTCCTTTTTATAAAAAAAAAATATTATCTTTAACATGCTTTACTTGAAAGTACTAAATTAAAACATGCAGGGGCGTGCGGTCTATTAATAACTGCTGAGTTCTGTGTCCATGCTTAGTGAGACACCATCAGCCTGTTTGGACTTTGACTGGCTGGGCTGTTGAGATCCAGAAGATGCTCGTCCAGAACAAGGCCATAATCTATGGTCTGATGCCTTCCCTGCTCGCCCTCACAGGAACTGCCATTAGCGCAGCAGATCTTACACTTCTTATTTTGAACCTCCTCTTTGTTCTCAGTACTTGTGCACCTCCTGTTCCCTAGCCGGCACTAGCTGTGTTTGCACAGAATAAGTGCATTGGCGTAGTGCTTTGTAAACTTGGGTGTCCTTTCACCCATGCCGGGCACTCAGTGTTCCAGTTTCAGTGTGCTGTTTGTTGATATTCTTTTTTGTTGTTGTTCGCTCCAGGCTTTTCCCTCCGCCCACTCGCTTCCTCTCGCCAATGTTTCCCCAACTTCAGGGCTCTTTCGCAGGTGTTTCGAGGGCCGCGTTGCCGCGGGCAGGCCCGGCGCTTCACCCGCCGCTCGCCTCTGCGGGAGATGGGCCTGGGTTTGTGTGCCGGGGGAGCAGGGGCAGGACAAGGTGCCTGGGGGGGTCTGGGTGCAGGTTTACTTCGGGGAAAGAGGAGCAAAGGCTTGTGAACCGCTCAAGAGGGACAGGGAACTGCTGGAGAGAGTCCAGCGCGGAGCCATAGAGGTGGTGAAGGGAGTGGAGCATCTCCCGTGTGAGGAAAGGCTGAGGGAGCTGGGGCTCTTGGGCTTGGAGGAGACTGAGGGGCGACCTCATTAATGTTTATAAATATATAAAGGGCGAGTGTCACGAGGATGGAGCCAGGCTCTTCTCAGTGACAACCAATAAGACAAGGGGCACAGGGTGCAAACTGGAATGCAGGAGGTTCCACTTAAATATGAGAAGAAACTTCTTCACAGTG
This sequence comes from Pampusana beccarii, assembly GCA_013399365.1. Taxonomy (NCBI): domain Eukaryota; kingdom Metazoa; phylum Chordata; class Aves; order Columbiformes; family Columbidae; genus Pampusana; species Pampusana beccarii. Next base: position 32,766 of record VWYH01000213.1, on the reverse strand, counting down.
AGGGTAAGAGACCCATGGCCCAGGCTGCCCAGAGAGGTTGTGGAGTCTCCTGTGCAGCCATTCAAACCTGCCTGGACACCTTCCTGTGTAACCTCATCTGGGTGTTCCTGCTCCGGGGGGATTGCACTGGATGAGCTTTTGAGGTCCCTTCCAATCCATAACATCCTATGATTCTGTGAAGCTGCGGGGTCTGAGTGAAGTGCGTCCTCCAGACCCGAATGCAGCCGCACCAGAGGCCGCGCTCCCTTCCTCAGCCCAGCACGGGCAGGCTGGGCTGCCTCCAAGACTTGTTCTTAGTTTCAACAGCGTGTTTTAATGTGCAGGTTTTTTACCTGCTCATTTCTAACAAAGGTTTCCCACCTCCCCTTGGACAACAGCAATTTCTCAGCCACACGGGGGTGCATCTGGCAGTTTACAACCTGTCAAAAAGAGGAAAAAAAAAACCACCACAGAAATAGCGTGTCTGTAGTTTTAAATTAGGCAAGGGCTAAAATTAGTAAGAACAGGCCTATCTGTTGCTGAACAAACCGGCAGAAAACTGGTATTCAGCTGATGCCGAGCAAAGCAAGTAGAGGTTCTCAGCTTGCACTTCCTTTGCCTTGTCCCACTCCTGTCCTTCCACATTCTCTTCCCTGTCACTAGTTAGCAGTCACTAGTTAACAGTCGCTAGTTAGCAGTCACTAGTCAGTCTCTAGGCTCTGTCACTAGTCAGCAGAGCTGTACAGGTGCTGCTAACCTTGCGCCACAACCAGCGCCACTTTCAGCACTGTAAATTGTTACCAACAGCCAGTGTTTCTTTGCTCGGCTGCTATGAATGCAGCTTTGGATGCATCACGCTAAGGTCACTTTGTCAGAGCCCTGGATGTGGCTCAAGTCCCACACTGGGGCCAGTGTCCACCCACCATTTCCTCGGTGAGAAAGGTGACCCCAAGACACTTGTTGTTTCCTCACCCCAGCTGTGGTTTAGTTTCCTCCGCTGTAATTGTGTTGCTGCTAATGGGGCTGCAGTATAAACCGGTCACTGAAATAATTCACATCGCGAGAATAACTCTAGGTCGGTTTGGTTCTTTGCAGGTCCAGTTTTCATTTTACATCCTGGCATCATTTTCGTTTGCAGCATGGCCCGTGCAAACAGGTTTAGGTGAGCATGTTGAAGTGGGCAACAGACTGGTGGGAAAAGGTGAAAACTTGCTGGTAGAGGGGCCAATGATACAAAAAAAGGATCTGGAGTTGCTGGGGGAGCTATAGGGGGGTGGTAGCGTCGTTTGGCCCTGCTGGTGGGGGTGACAAATGGCTGCTTATCTTCGGGGGTGATGTGTTTGAGGGAGGGGAGAAGATCAAGAGTCTCCACCTCTCTCCCCTCCCCTGGGAACCGCTGGGATGGGCCTTGTGCCCACTGCCGGAGATAACTCCTGAGAGTGGATGTTCTTCCACCCCAGGGTATCCCGAGGAACTGGAGGTCACTTGGAAATCAAAATTAAACAATGCCTTAGCACTGAGAAGTTTATTCGGAGGGCTGGCGTTACTCCAGCGCGGCTCACTGGTGACCTCCCTCCCGTAACAGCGCCAGGGGCTCTGGTTCGGCTGTCAGAGCCCGGCAGTGACTGTGGGGTGGCTGACAGGGTTCCTGACGGGGTTCCTGACGGGGTTCCTGAGAGGCACATTCCCCCAGCAGCCGCTGGTGGGGATGGTGCTGCAGGCTGGGGCAGCGCTGAGGGACCACCCCGAAATGCGAGCAGCCATGGGGTTGTTCTCTGGGGGCCACGGAGGACCTGGAGTTGGTTTGTTTCACCGGGCCGTGCTCCCCACGGAGGGACAGCTGGAGCCTGTGGGCATGGCCCAGCGGCTCCTGACGGGGACAGCTGCTGCCATCGGGGTAGAGTTACGGGATGGGTGATTTATGATCCCCAGCAACTCAGCGTCTGGCCAGAGAGACAGGGAGCAGCGTGATGGGGAGTATCTCTGCAGCCTGCAAACTTCAGGGGCAGTTTGGGTTTTCAGGGTGGTAGGTCTGGACTAGTCAACAGAACTTAAAGGGAGCAAAGAGGAGCCCCATTCCCAAGGCTGCGCTGGCAGTCTCAGAACTGAGTAGGGCAGATGCTCCTGCCTGCGAACCCTGGCTCCCTCGGAAGGTCTAGCTGTATGACCAAATATGATCTTCTGGGCATTAGTAGGTCTGTCTGGCATCCTGCTTACATTGACTCCTTCAGAAATATTTACTGTATGCGGCAGTGTTCTCGTGTTAGCACGCTCTGGGTGTCGCAGATATCCATGGCTTACGGCAATCTGTCAAATGAGAGCATTGGTAGGATTCCCTGTGAATGAAGAAGCCACTCACATCTCTATTTAAGGGTTGGGACTAAGTTGCTTTCCCAGGATTACCGCTTTGAAAGGAGATTGTTTGTTTTAGGAATGGCTCTGAGTTGCAAAACTTGTACCGGGAGACTTCTCGCACCCAGGATCCCCAGCTTATCAAGGCATCCTGATTATCGGCATTACCGCATTTGTGAGCAAAAATTGCTTTAGGTCCACTCGCACCTGTTCTAGGTTTGCTGTTACCCAGCTGTATCCCTGAACATGACATGAATGACAATGCCTCTAAAATATGTTCATGCATTTGAGGTACAATTACACCTAGGGCTTGTAGCTGCTGTTCATACCAGAAAAAAATGGTGTTTCAAACTTGTTGAGGCTCTGTTTGGTGTGTCATCTTCTTAAAAACTGAACTACTTGATGTGAGAAGCAGTTGGTGGATGCATAATGCTCCGAATTGCTGGTCTGAGGGGCAGCGCCGCCCGGGTGGAGGCTGCGAACCCTCCCATGCTTTTGCACGGGGCTCCCGTGAGATTGTGTGGCTGATACAGGACCAGTAAATTCTTCCTCTCCCGCAGCACCTCGGTCAGTTTGAGGAAGCAAGAGAGGGAAGTGGGGGCCCACAAGGAAAAAACTATGCTGGGATGAGCGTGTCCTGTAGAAAAGGACTGATCCTGATAACCTTGCGTGCCTGCTGGAGCGCTTACGCAGAGCCCTTGGAGGGGGCCATCCGATACAAGGCCACCAAACAGATCATGGTTTAGCAGCACGTTGCCCACCCCTGCACGGATTCAGGGCTGTTCCTGAGCGGTGGTTTCGTAGAGCTGAATATGGTCATTTGCATAGTGCACAGGGTTTGGGCTTTTCCTCTTCCTCTCAGCTCTGTTGGGCACCGTTGTACGTGTGTCTGCGCGGGAAGTCGCGTTCTCAGTCAGCACCCCAATTCGTGTAACCCGCCCTGGGCAGTGGCTCCCAGAAACACAGCCCGCGCTGGGCCAGCCCTGCTGGGGAAGGGGAAGGGCAGAGGCTGCTCTGCAGGCGAGCTCGGCGATGAGCTTCCCCCGATGAGCTTCCCCCGCGTTTTCTCCTCCCCTGGTTCCTCGTGGTCCGGGTCCTCACGCTCGCCCTGTCATGGGACATTCCCCAGCTGGGCTTTCTGCAGCAGGGGATGCCCATGTCCACCCGAGAGGAGCCGTGGGCTTCCTGTGAAATCCCGCTGTGAAACAACAGCACACGCCCCATCCGAATTACGGCCCATGTGGCTGACGTGCCCCGGCCTCTCGTCAGCCCTGTGGACGTCGGGGGGCAGCCAGGGGGTGTCCTTGCTGCTGGGGGAACCAGAGTCAGCCCCCACCAGCTCTGCCTGCCGGGGGGCACACAGAGAGCAGATGCCTCTTTCATTCTGTTGGGAGCTGTAGAATCACAGAACAGTTTGGGTTGGAAGGGGCCTTCAAAGCTCATCCAGTGCCACCCCTGCAATGAGCAGGGACATCTTCACCAGATCAGGTTGCTCAGAGCCCCATCCAGCCTGGCCTTGAATGTCCCCAGGGATGGGGCATCCACCACCTCTCTGGGCAACCTGGGCCAGTGTTTCACCACCCTCATCATAAGAAATTTCTTCCTTATGTCCAGCCTGAATCTCCCCTCCTTTAGTTTAAAACCATCACCCCTTGTCCTGTCGCAACAGATCCTGCTAAAAAGTCTCTCCCCATCTTTCTTATCAGCCCCTTTTAAGTACTGCACCACCTGCTGAAGTTGAGGGGGGAGCAGGTGAGCCGTGTTTCGGCCCCCAGCACTCTGCCTGCAGCCGTGCCAGCGCATCGCAGGCACAAGGGGTGGTAGTTCACACCAGCTGAGACCCAGCAACTCGCCAAGTCGGGCCTACTCTGAATCTCCTCCAGACCTGGCCTACCCTCTTCTGCAGGATGAACCCAAACCAATAGTCAGGCTTCTTCGGGTTTTGTTAAGGTTTGACCTACTAGGAACTCATTATCTCTAAGGCAGTTGCGGATGCGTCCTAAACGTTTGTTTGGATTGTCATTCTACAGTGTGCTGAATAATTTCTGAGCTGGAAGAGTGGCCAGAGCCCCTGCCTAGGAACCAGGCAGGCTGCCCACTCTTGGTGTGTTGTTTTGTTTTCTGCGCTGTTTTGTTGGGTTCCAGTCCTATCATGAATTTCACTGACATCCCCCCAAGGTGGAGCTCAGCAGGGTCAGGGCTCTTTGGAGATAAAACCCTATCTGATAGTGGGAAAGGCATATTTTCAGTGGTCACTGAAACTCAGTCCCTTATCCCAAAGCCTCCATTTGCCCTAGACGCTATTATCGCAAGTGCAATAGGTGAATTTAGGTTCCAGCCCCATGAGAGGATGTAACAGTTAATACAGGGAGCTTTAGAAATTGCCCTTCTGCTCTCTGATGGCACTTTAATCCATTGAGTGTACAGAGATTAAAAGATATTTGATGAATGTACTAAACATTCATCACACATTTCTCTTCCAGTATCCAGCTGACCTCAAATCCTGAATGAAATGGATTTGCATTTGTTTCTAAAAGTGTCTCATTTTGTGAATCAAAATGTCAACACATTTGAAAATGGTCCCATGTGAGACGTTTGTATCTCTTGGAGCTTAAATTGCTGGATCAATTTCCCATTAATACTAAGGGTATTTAAAGGACAAATTCTCTGCCTACTGCAGTGAAAATTTACCCTGAGGTATGACATTTCACCTGCCTCTGAGTGCAAGATTGTTAAATATAATGGACTGGAATAGCTGGATTCGCACATACTGGTAACAAAAGAGGGTGAGCAGTGGATCCCATTACAGAAAACCTTTCCGCTTCTTTTTTTTTTTCCCCCCCTTCCTCCTTTTTCAGCCACGAAATCTTGCATCCTCTTTGCGATTTATATTAGTGCATTATTGAGAATTTGGGCACAGTTTGATCGTGTAGGCTGTAAGTGGATGAAGACAGCCCCGAAGAGCTTCTGCTCCAAAGGGCGCGGAGAGCCCGCAGCATCCAAGGTCTGGTGCTGAGCAGCACCCGCAAAGCCGGGCTCAGGCTGCACGGGTTCCTGCGCCGGACGCAGAGCTACGAGCCCCCTGGTTTGCTCTTCTGACTGCGGCTCTGGCGCTCACAGGGCTCTGCCGCCGCTCGTCCGGCTCCTCAGCGTGGCTGAGAAAGGAGCGGCGCAGTTCGCGAGCCTCGACCCCCTCCGCCTCCTCCTCAAATGAGATACGGGGGGCAGCTGGAAAGAGCTGTCAGCGAGCTAAGGCAGACGGCATAGCTGCAAATCATTTGAACCCGGGGGGCATGGTGAGCTTAAGCTAAGGCGTGTTTACCCGAGGAAGCGCCAACATAACCTAGGAGAACGCGCCGTAAAATTGCACCATACTGTCCCTCCCTTGCGCTGCCACGGAAACCAGATGCCAGGACGGAAAAGCACCAGGAGGAGCCGAATAAAAAAGCTTCAAGTGTCGGAGAGCCCTGCTCAGCCCTACCTTCTGCTGCGGGCCATCTCTGCTTCCCGGCATTCCCTGGGCTCCTGCCAGTTCCCATCAGCAGCTGTGGTTTGTGGCTGTAACGCTCAGCATTTGTCTCCTTTTTCCCCTAGCAGACCTGCGCCAATGTGCAGCTTGGAGTAGTTTGGGAGTCCCAGGGCTCCCAGAACTGGACTCCAAGCGTGAAACCAAACCTTTACCTTCCCCAAGCTCTGAGACACCCCAAGTGTGGGTTTGCAGGTCTTCTGGGCCCTTCTGATGGAGATCCTGAGGAAAGGTTACAACAAAGTGCTTTGTGACACATTATTTTGATTCTTTTTAAGAACCAGCAAGTGCCAGTAGTAAACCTAAAGCTGGATTGCCGGCCCAGAAGCAGCCTGCTTACTGCATTTAGCAGATAAAATGTTTTTCACTGCGCTGATTGCGAGTTTCTGTGCCTGTGTGTTACTGCTGAGGCTGCAGTTTGGGTAGGATCGGCTCCAAGGTGTCAGCAAGCGCCTGTCAGGAACCCCGCTCCTTGTTTCAGGAGGCCCCAGAAGTTCATTAGATGTTTAGTAGTTTCTGGTCTCTGCTGTGCTGGATGGACCTGAACTGGTGACCCAGAGGGGAAAGGTTCTCTCGCACATTTACAAACCCTGATGCATCTGTTCCCCAGACACAGATTTATGTAATTTCCCCAAACCACTGACGACCTGCCCTGAAATGATACTCTCATTCCCTTAGGAAAGCCCTTGGGTTGATATCAAGCAGATAGTTATTTTTGGGCTCTTTCCCAGAGAGAGTGCACTGAATTGCTCTGAACCCTACACACCAAATATATCATTGGACTGTAGTAAAGGTCTAAAGAGCTTTATTGAAGGGGAAACAGATTATTAATAATTAAGGGCAGTTCACTGTATTGTTTTTGAGCCAAGTAAAGCTAATAGAGCTTTTTTATAGCAGAGATAAAAGTGTAGAATATCAAGACTGAATTGATTGCAACATTTAATGGCAACATAAAAGTCAATTAATGAATTGCAATGGTTAATTTGGCATTAAAGTGAAACATGCAGCTCCCAAGCAATGTATTAAGCATTTTTAAAGATTACAAAAAGCAAAGAGACAAAAAACCCAAGCTCCCTTATTGACTAGTAAATGCCTATGTTATTTTTTTTTTCCCTGGAAGAGAAACTCATACAGCCATATTTTTTATTCGTTCATCCTAAAGCTCTGGGTGCAGGTATGTATGTGCGCTTTTCCCTTAGCACCTTTCAGAATTCAGTAAAGCCCTTAGGTGAAGCTGATCAGTCATTAGTTCTAAGAGAGCTCCCTCGGGGCTGTGTGTTCTCTGGTGGCAGGGAGGACGGTCGTGTTTGTGTTTGGGAGACGGGCTCTGAAAAGGGAGAATTCCAAACTGCTACGTGGTTGAACTGTCCCGTGTTGTTTATTATCCACCCAATTACAGTTTGCTAATTTAGTAGTATATATATTTTTTTTAATTTCTCTGCAATAGCAGAAGAACATAACGTTGAAAAGAGAAAACAGAATCGCTGGGTGGAATAGCTGTGCTTCTGGAGGGTGAAGAAGGGTTTAAAATGTTCCGCATTCAATAAATCAAAGGTTTATTGCAGAACGCACTTGCAGCCATTCCTTCTCACTGCCAGTCATTATATTGTAATTTTGTCCCTTTGCAGCCTTTCCAGAACCCTCCATTTCCGCTGAAGCCTTTCTCCAAGCCTCAGGCTGACATGAGGCCTTTTCGCAGGCTGTGGTCTCCCCCTCTCTGCCTCATTCCGTGGTAGCCCCTCGGTCTTCCAGCGGGGTCCCGTGTCCCCTCTTTGCCATCTGGCCAATGTGCAGCTCTCTGAGCGCGTCCCCCTCCGCGCCAAACCCAAAGCTTGTCACACTCGTCTGCAAGGCCTTTCACAAGCTCGGGGCCGGGCTCTGTCATCCGCACGACCGCGTGTTGTGCCTCAGGACACAAGTGACCCCATTACAACCATTTAGAAGCGGGCAGACTTACGACTGCCTCGCCGCCCTTATGTTTCTCTCTGTTCCCATGTGGGTCCCCAGGCCCTTTCACATCCCTGCGTAAGCGAGTCTTTGAGTAAACCATAGAAATGTTATATTCTCTACATCTGCCCCTACCATCCTTTTAAAGGAAAATTGAACTGCAACATAATGGGAGCACAAAGAAACAGGTACCGTTTGCCTTTTCTTGGAAGAGAAGAAGATGTAATTTAAAAATAGAGTCCTGTGAACAGTGTAAGTAAGGAATCCCGATTCTCTCCCGATTTGGGTTCTGTGCACCCTGTGTTTCCCACTGGAGCTTTCTCAGTGTGAAGCCTCCAGGCTCCTCGTGTTCCCGGCTCTTCTGCCGTGTCCCCAGTGCCTCCACTGCAGTTCCCCCCAGTCTCTCCTCTCACATCTCGCCAGCCGGGCATGAGATGACACGTGCGGGGTGGCTGGGCAGTGCACACGTGCTGTTTGCTGTCCTGCACCATAAGCCAGATTGCCAGGGGACAGCGGGCGGTATGTCCTGGGGCAAGGGGAACTGCTGCCCGGCACAGGCCAAGGGCTCGTGGGCTCTGAGTGATCGGCCTTGCTGGGAACCACATCGAATCATAGAACAGTTTGGGTTGGGAGGGACCTTCAAAGCTCATCCAGTCCAGCCCCTGCAATGAGCAGGGGCATCTTCACCAGATCAGGTTGCTCAGAGCCCCGTCCAGCCTGGCCTGGGATGTCCCCAGGGATGGGGCATCCACCACCTCTCTGGGCAACCTGGGCCAGGGTTTCACCACCTTCATTGTCAAAAATTTCTTCCTCATGTCCAGCCTGAACTCCCGTCTTCTAGTTTGAAACCACTACCCCTCGTCCTGTCGTAAAACGCCCTTCTAAAAGTAGAGATGCTGTACTGCTCCATCTTTTGTACTTCTTCTGTACTTGGGTTAGTTGGTTTAGGATCAGCTTGGTGCCTGCTGTAGGATGTTGTATTTTGCCATGCAGAGACACCTCACTACAGTGGCAGAAAACCAGTGTGTACAACTGATCTCAGTATTTGTGTTTTCCTCTCATCTAGGACTTAGACTGCGAGCTGCTTGGAGCAGGAATTGCACCAGTGTTACTGTAAAGCACCATAAGGGTCTTTCCAACTTAGTTTTTTATGCATGAAGTTATTGAAGTTTAACGGTGTCACTTTAGGCATTTAGAAATTATCAGAATGCGAGGTACCATTGACAGGCTACCAAGACATCTTGCTTCATACAAGAAGTCCAAGGCCAGAAACATGGTCTAAGCTTCTCCGAGTTGCAGCCTGGTACCTCACAGGAGAAGACTATTTTGCTTCTTTCCACTTTTAAGCTTGTTCACTGCCTAAGACGGGAATCATTTAGAATCCAGACCATGTATTTAAAAAAAAAAACCACACTGTTTTGTGATGCATGGTCGTGGTGGGAAGCTGCTTGTTTTAGTCTGATCATTAACAGAACATGCACCTAAGCCACGACTCCAGGAACCCAGATGTCTCAAATGGGACTGTATCCAGATCAGTATAAACAGGCACAGAATGTTTCCCAGCTCATGCGTGGGATTTATCAGCTGGACGTAAAAAAGATTATATTTTCATCAGTTGGGTAAGCTCGGAATAAGTTTAAGTAATTGCAACGTGCAATGTCAGCTTTACTCCCTTTTCTTGCTAACTGAATATTAAACAGCTGCATCTGGTGCTAGATTTAGTCCTAGGTGCCATATTCACGCTCAGGAAAAGGAAGAACAAGGCGCCTGGTGTGCAGTGTTTCAGTTGCTCAGCAGAGGAAGTCTCTAAGTGCAAATCTATGTGTTTTGTTTTGTGGCAGCCTTCATCTGCACCCACTCTGTCCCTCACAGATTACAGCACGGGGAAAAAGTCCTGGCTTTCCATTTCCTCTGCCAGCAAACTCCGCTTTGCAGTTAGACAGACTTTTGCTTATGTGAGCAGTAAGGACTCTGTTTCTCTCTCACACGGCTTCTTAAAATGATCAGTCTCAAAGACTTTAGAAACCGAATACACCTACCATGCAGGTGATGGGCAACTGGGAATTCCTCATCCCACAGAAAAAGAGTGGTACCTACCCACTTCATATGAAGTCAGTGGGTGGTCTACAAGAAAATGTGTGTACTGATGGGGAAAAGGGTTTCTTCAAAGTTCTCTGCATTCGGCAACTGGGTACACTAAAATGATTTTAGTGTCTGCTGCTCTTTGGAGCGTGTTGATGGAATTGCGTGAAGGTAGCAGTATGATGGGATGCAGGAGATGACTGTACCATAACAATGTTATTTTAAAGAGGTAGATAGAGTTGGTGGGCCAATAACTTCCATCATAATCTTTTTTTCTCCCATTACTCAGCAGCCTTGTACTCCACGTCACTTAGATCGCAAACGAAGATTAATTTAGTTTACAGTAGTTGCAAATCAGTGTTGCGAAACACATCCGGGTTGTGATCAGCTTAATTGAATTCTGCTTTTCAGATGGGAATAAACAGGCAGGTCCTTTCAAACCGAACTAGTGGTGCAAGGGCAGAACAGCGGCAGGATGGGGCAGCCCCGTGGGTGCTGAGCAGCTTCGGGTCGTGGCCGGGCCCCGGGAGATGGAGGAACACGTCCCGTGGGATGCAGCCTCGGACGCTTCTCCTTGCTCACGTCTCGCCCAGCGATGCCTCGCACTGTTGTGTTGTGAAGTCCGCGTTTGTTGGCTGAATTCTGAAATTAGCCCCTGGGACTGACGCTCTCCAGAGCCTTTCCCTGAGGTGCTTTAATGAACTTACCTATTTCCCCACCAAAACTTGGCAACATCCCCTGTGATCGGAAGAGGAAACTAAGGACCGATGCAGCAGAGGAAACAGCTGAGGTGAAGTGAAACCGTCTCTTGAAAATGTCCCTTGGCAACACCTCGACACAGCTCAAAAAATCACTTAAGAGCCAAATGCTATTCTGAGGGTTCCTAATAACAAATGAAATAAGCACTTTGGGGCAAAAGGAAAAAAAAAAGCAATAAACAAAAGCCTCTAATGACTACATCGCTACAAAAGATGTGATCAAAGTAAAACACCAGTCTCATGCTCCTGAGCTAGGCAGAATTCTCAATGTAATCGATGAATATTTGTTGCCATCAGGGCAGTACAATTGCGTTTGCTCAAAAAAAACCCAAACCCAAACCGAAAACGAATTGGGTTCCCTTCCAGAGACTAATGAAACAGTCTAAACCTCTTAAATATTGCCTTTCCTGTTCTCTGAAACATTGATTCTGGCCATTAACTGGAATATTATTACATTGCTGATTGATCTGAAACGTTTGCGGTAGGGAGAAAGAGGCTTATGAGAAAGTTCCAGTTCAGATATATGGTTTATTTCCTACTGTGGTCCTGGTGGTTGGCTTTGTTAATAAACTGGCTTGACTGAGGGCTAGTGGGGGGTCAAGTGGAACGCCCGCCAATCTACATTGCCCTCCTGACCCGCAGCCGCCTCTGGCTTAGTGAAGCTCTTACTAAAGGCACCAACTGCTACCCAGAGTAAATCCAGTGACACTCAGGAGCTTTGCTGGACAAAGGTGCCTTTTGCGCGAGCAGAGGTGGCGACCCAGCGCCTCCTGAGGTGATCGTCGCTTTTCCATTACGCTGAGCAAATCCCCGCTGAAGAATGGGTGTGTAACGGGTTTTTCCTCACCTGAGTGCCATAAATTTGGAAGCGCAGTCTGTGGCCAAGACCTCCTGAGCTTGGTAACGCTGGATTATCTCAATTGCTTAGCATGGCTCTTCTGGAGCCCTCAGCACAGGACAGACGTGGAGCTGTTGGAGAAGGCCCAGAGGAGGCCACAGAAATTATCAGAGGCTGGAACAGCTCTGCTGTGAGGACAGGCTGAGAGAGTTGGGGTTGTTCAGCCTGGAGAAGAGAAGGCTCTGGGGAGACCTTATTGTGGCCTTTCAGTACTTAAAAGGGACCCGTAAGAAAGATGGGGACAGACTTTTCAGCAGGGCCTGTTGCGACAGGGCGAGGGGTCATGGTTTCAAACTAAAGGATGGGAGATTCAGGCTGGACATGAGGAGGAAATTTCTTACAATGAGGGCGGTGAAACCCTGGCCCAGGTTGCACAGAGAGGTGGTGGATGCCCCATCCCTGGAGACATCCCAGGCCAGGCTGGACGGGGCTCTGAGCAACCTGAGCTGGTGAAGATGTCCCTGCTCACTGCAGGGGTGGGACTGGATGAGCTTTGAAGGTCCCTTCCAACCCAAGCTGTTCTATGATTCTCTCGCTGGACACAGCTGTTTGTTCGCAGGACAGGTTTTACTGTCGCAGTTGCTGAAAGCGTGTCTTAGTGCAGTGGTGTCCATGTGGTGGTCACTGAAGAAATTCTGTATTTCGCAAACTTTAATAAGCAGCTTAAAGATCTCAGTGTTTAATACCGTGTTCTGCTCTATTCTGTAACAGGTCTACTACTCTAATACATGTTTCTGTTTTCCAGTACAGATAACATATGATTAAAATAGCTGCAGTTCCTCTTTCCACCTTCCCTATGCTTACTGGTTTACAGTCTTATTTCTAATGCAGGCTTAACACCTGCCATTTTCTCTTTATTCCTCTTTTTGCTTCCCTGTCTCATACGGGTGAGCTGTACTGTTCCGGAAAGGCAGCAAAATGTGAAAACAAAAGAGTTCTATATTTTAAAGTCACCCTAATCTTAGATCACGGTCCAACACTGAGCCCTCGTGCGTCATTTGACTTAAAGAAGCGTTTATTAATTGAGAGCGTGCTGCACGTATTCACTGGGGCTCCTCGTACGAAGAGGCCGAGCTGGTCGTTTGCAGGGAGCAACTGCATCAACAGATGAGCAAACTCAGAAAATAACCTCAGACTCTGTAGTGGCAGAAGAGGAGATGACTAATGGAGTTAATCAGCCACGTGAAGTGACAGGGGCACGGCACAAGGAGAGAAGAGACTTTCACCAGGTCTGTCAGAGTAGAAAGAATGAATTTCTGAAGCACTTTGGTTTCCCCACTTGCCACTTAAATATCAAAATGACCTTTTTTTACCTTTTTTTTTTGGGTGGAGGGGAAAAGGCATTTTGAGATTGCGAGTGCCTGTCTCCATGCAAGTATAAAGCATTGTAATTGTTTGGCATTACAGTATCTGGGAGCACTTCAGGCATCCCTGTGAGCACCCAATGATTTGACCTTGGCTTTTTGTTTTGTCTGCGCTTCTCAAAATTTGTGTAGGTCATTCACATTTTGTTGGGACTGTTTATGTTTCCGAAGAGCTACATTTATGTCAGGGGATTGGTCCTGCCCAAAATGAAAGCCCTAAAGGGCGCTGCAGTGTGAATGTGACTGCTCGAGCAACCCCTCGTCTGCTCGCCCTGCGCTCCAGAAGGTGGAGAGGTCTGGAAGGGGGAGGGAGAAACCCGATGTCAGCTTTATCTGAACTGAAAGGTGCTATCAACCACAACAGCGTGACAGGGCACCTCTGCAAAGCTGCCTCTCCCTTCCCTTCTTGAGATGTTGCTGCGAGAAATCTCCTCTCTTTAAAGATAAATCTTTGTATATAGGATGCTGGCGTTCTATTTTCATCCATGCAATGCAACATTTACTGGTGTTTCCACCTCCCCACCCAGACAAAGAAGGTTGTTGTCCCTGCTGACAACAACTGGGAGAGGATGACTCCCTTTTCTCCTTTTGCCTTTCTCCCCTGGGCTACCATTAAGCCTAAAAGTAGCTCAAGTATTCTAACCGTGCATGGCACCTAAGGGCAGGTTTGCTTCTGTGTTTTTATTTACCTGTCTATATATAATATAAAGTCATCTTTTGTCACTGATAGATATGCACACGTACATAGTACACATACATCCAACAGTACGTGTGGAGCTTAATCTTTGCTCTGTGAAAATGCTCTGACCTGTTTTCTCGCCTTAGTGTCTGTTACACCTACCTGGCAGCAACACTCCTGCTAACAAAACCATGCACGGGCATTTAGGAGCATAAGAGCTGTTATGTTCTGTGACCACTTCTTTATTTTATTATACTAGCTGGCAAATGTGATCTCTAATTTTGTTTTTTATATTTATTGTAATAATAACCTAGTAAGATAATTTTCTATTTAGAAGGAGCAATTTAAAAAAATTAAAAGCAAAGAACTAATAGAAGATTGATGGGTTTTTTAGTCATGCAATATTTTCCACGGTGTTCAATAATTTTTTTATGCTTCAATTTTTACGTGGGATGTGGATGTCTTAGTACGGAACTGCTGTCAAAGTACCAGTGATGCTCTGGGTCTGGGTGTTATTACTTGTAGTTCTGAAAGACGAGAGATCCAAATCAAGGGTACCTTACAATTTTGGAGAGCCCTAAAGAGTAAATATTATTATAAAACTGTTTATAGTTTCAGTAGGAAATTTTCCTTGCCCCACCTCGCCCTGCCAAGCCTCAAGCAGCTGATGATGTTACGACCATCAAAAATCATTCCTTCTCAGGAAGGAGATGTCATTCTGCCCAAGCTGCTTCTGTGGAAATCTTCTTTCATGTCTTCTTGGACATCTGCTATTTGCTCCTATCTACACAAACTTCGAGGAGCCTCTGGGGCTTGCCTGAGCACTCCCCGTTCCCTTTGTGGGTGAAGGCAGCAGACAGGTATGGGATGTACCAGCCCAGGTCTTGCCCGAATGTTACCCAAGGACCGAAACTAAAGCACGGTGATTCCCTTTGAGTTAATCAGGCAGGTTTTGCAGCTGAACTGTACTCACAAATGGCTTCCTTTAAATCCAAGGCTACTTCTTTATCTAGAATACTTTAAAATTATTAGCGTAGTGAATCCATATGTCTTGAAGCCTACCATGTTAGGAAAGGAATTAAGTTTATCAGTTTAAGTCAACATATACGGGTAGGAAAATAAAAAGAAGATAAATATGTTGACATATAAGTAAAACTGAGGTCTTTTCCATTTTTGTTCTTTTTCGAAGTGGGTCGGGGGGACCTTGGTGTTCACTTAGGTTTGGCTGTTACCAAACTGGTGTTTGGCTCCTGAAGAGGAAGCAGCAGAAGCGGCTGGACTTTCACGTGGTCCATTTGCCTCTTTCAGATTGAATAATCGCCTTTGCCAGCGATAACGCTCCACTGTTGGAGGCTGCAGGGAGTTTTGTCTTGGCTGTGTCCCTGTGCCCCTGCCCTGCTGGGTCCCCAGTGTCACCCAAGGCGGTGTGGGCCGCCCCTTGGCTCCACAGGAACCATTCGGTGTGACAATCGCTGTCTAGATTCCACTTTACTTTATGAAAAAAAAACCCAAACAAGCAGAACTTTTAATTTTGCTTTCTCTCTGTGTAATTTGACTGATGAAGCAAGCCCCAAACCACGGTATTTGTGTTATCACCCTGTTTTGGCACATTTATCCACACCACAAGTAGCAACAATTCAGGGTGTGCGATGTCCCAGGGTAACACCACTTCAATCCAGGTTGGATACAAACAATAAAAAGGTGAAACCTTCATCAATAGGATGTGTGCATGGAGAGGGAAGTACATAATTAAGTGCATGAAATGCCCTTAAAGTAGATTTTTGTGCTTTTTAACACATTTTGCATATATTTTCCATTTTAGGGGGGATGGAGAGCGGCTCGGCTGGGGGCAGTGGGGTCTGACAGCTCAGAGCTCACCGAG
The DNA here is from genome assembly GCA_013399365.1 of Pampusana beccarii. Taxonomy (NCBI): domain Eukaryota; kingdom Metazoa; phylum Chordata; class Aves; order Columbiformes; family Columbidae; genus Pampusana; species Pampusana beccarii. The sequence goes on along the minus strand of VWYH01000213.1, from coordinate 17,299 downwards.
GGATGGAACTTCCCACTTTTATTTTTTGCTTAGATCTTACAAAGTGATCCACCTGGAAAGAAATTTATGCACGACTTCCAGTCAGCAACCCCGCTTTTTGCAAAGAAGCCTCATTTTCTTTCCCATCCCCGCTTCGCCTACAGCAAACATTTAAAAATCCCTGAGTCAGGCCTCAAAAAAAAAAAAAAAAAAAATCACAAATCACACAACTGGCTTAAGCAACGATCCATAATGTTAAGTGAGTGGCTTTGATGAGTTGTTATGGGAGGCGGGGGGGTCTCGGCCCCGCACAGGGGAGCTGCGGGAAGATGGCCGCCCCTCCCCGGTTTGCCCCGCGGCCCCTTTAAGGATTGACCCGCTCGCCGCCTCGCCTGCCCGCCCGCCTCTCATTCGCTCCCCCGCCCCTGCCTAAGACACTGGGAGTCGAAGCAGGTGCATGCGCACTGCGCTGGCAGCCTGGCGCGCTTGCGCAGTCACCTGCTGGCCGCCCCCCCCCCTCCCGCCCCGCCGGTACATCCGGGTCACCGCACGCCCGCCCGCACGGCCGGTCCCCTGTGGTGCTGTGCGGCTCGCTCCCCCTCCCCCTCCTCCCCCCTCCCCCCGGCGCTGTCGCATCCGCGCCCTCCCCTGCGCGGGGCTCCGGCCACGCTGCTGCTGTCGCTGCCTCCGGCCGAGCGGGGGGAGGCGGCGGCTCCGGCTGCCGTCCGCATCGCCGTCCGCAGGGCGGCTCGGTGAGTGTCAGCGGCGCGGAGGGCGGGGGGGGCCGGGCGGGGCGCCTCGGTTCATCCCCCGCGTTCCCCTCAGCGCGGGCGGCGCGACCCCCGCTCCGGGGCCCCGCCAGCCTCTGAGGGGACGGGGCTCCCGCCGCCCCGGCTCCCATCTGTTGCTCTCCCCCACCTCCCCGGGCTGGACGCGCTTCCCCTCAGCAACTTCTCCCCGTCCCGCCGCCGTGCCCGGGCTCGGCGGGGCTGCCCGCCCGCTGGGGCCTCGGGCCGGGGGGAGAAGCGGCGGCCGCTGCCTCCCTCGCCTGTGGAAACCACGTTGTGCCGAGCCACCCTGCTCCGGGTTTCCCCCGCTGTCCGGCCGGGCCGCTTCCCCTCGCCGAGGCGGGGGCAGAGGAGCCGCTTTGCTCCCCGCTGCGAGCGCGGCGGCTCCAGCGGCGGCAGCCGGCGGTGGGTCCGGAGCCCCCTGTCCCCGCTGAGGGGCGACCCCGGCGCTCGGGGGTGGGCAGGAATGCAGTGACAGTGTTAATGGTTAACCAGGGGGAGGGCTCCTCTTGAAGGGACACTGCGCGCTTTCAAACGTGCGGCGAGTTAAGCAGAATACAGAAATCGTTGCAAATTTGGCGTAGCTGGGGTGTATCCTGCAGTTCTGTGATGCCAGGGCTGTAATTCCAGGTAGGGGTAAGGTGAATTCAGAAGCTGTAGCAGGAGGGTGTTGTTTCTAACCTATTCATTAAATAGCTGATAAAATCAAATTTTAATTGGATTTTAATTCTCTCTTGTGCAATTCAAGAATAAGGACGTGTGCAACTCAGTTCTATTTTGTTACTTTTCCATCTGATAACACGTCGTACACGGTAATAAAATACAAGAAGTTTCGTCACAGGAACATTTCAGATATCAAAGAAATCAAATGTCTGCGTTATGAAGCTTCTTGAAGGATTTTTCATTTTTTCTTTTTCTGTTAGAATGCATCAGCATCCTGGATCCACATGTCAGTGACAGTATGACAGCTGTCTTTCTCCTGTGATAGTGGAGTCGTACTAACATTTAAAATCTGTCATTCTGAATTTCTGATAACGTAGTGTGGAAATACAAGTATTGAGTAGCATGTATGTTAATCCTCAAACCAGTAAAATATTTTCTCGATTGGTCAAATAATCCGTCTTATGTTACTGTTTCAATTGTTACAAATTGCAAAGTCTGTTTTGATCGAACTTGTTTTTTTTTTCCCCACATTTACACAAACAGGTTTTTTGTGCTCTCTTTGGACTTTAAGTATACTTGTAAATTAACTCTCATTTTGCGTAGTAAGTTGTGGCAGATAGAGGTACTGGACAGGAGACATTTAGCAATTAACCTGAGGTTGCTATTGCCAAGGTTGGAATGTGAATCCAGACATAGAAGATTCCACCTGATAAATGCCTTCGTTTAGCAAGGTGCATTGTTAGACTTTGCAAAACATACCGTTGGTTCTGTGTGGCAAGTTTAACAGTAAAAACCTAAACCGTGTGAATAAGACACTGCTCTTCGATGAAATAGGGATGGTTTTTTATTTGGCATACAGAGAATATTCCATTGTTGAAACGGAAGCTTTCAATAGAAGAGCAAATAGCTTTTTATCCGAACTGTCAGCTTTCTTGCTGCGTATATTACCTGTCAGAGAGTAGGGGCCATGGAAAGAAGCGATTCCAGAATCTATTTTAAAATATCCCTGTCAAGAAGTACCGTGATTATATGGAAGTAAGGAATGAATTTGATCCTGTCTCTTATACAACTTCCACGTGTCATCAGGTGCTCTAGATTTTCTTCATTGTTGGCAGTTTGGCTGGGGCCACCTGAGGTGACGGATTATTGAAGAGGTTGTCTTCTGAAATTCTGTGCCTCTTCATATGAAACCTTTTCTGCGGGAACCGTACTGACTGTAGAAACGTGATGTTATTGGGTTCTGTTCTTGCATACATAGCTGTCCTGTCCCCTTATCTGAGTTTCGTGGGGGTCTTAATGTTAAAGAGAAAATGGAAACTCTTTTTATTACGTCTTTCAGTAGTTATAGATCTTGGCAGAAAAATTAATTTTGAAATTAATAGAATGCAATAGCTAAAATGGCTTAGGGGCAGTTATGTGGGGAACTTAATTCAAGGTGTCTGTCACCAGGCTTCTAATGGTGCTTACTAGACACCTGGAATTAATACTGTAAAGAGACAGTATTTGTATTGCTAACTGCTGAATTATTGAGTAATACACTAAGAGAAATTGGCTCTGTCATTTGGAAAAGCCTGTGTAGAGGCCACTTTGGATTTGTGTAGCCGCTTAAGCATGGTAAATGTGAACGCAGTTTTTTTTCCCCTTGCTGTGTATCTAGGAGAATACACATATATAGACAGCCTGCAGCATTCCTCCTCCGTTTTGTGTGTTGTTTTTTTTTTTTTTGGTATTGCCTGCTTGTTGGGAAATAAATGGAACTAACGCATACCCCGTAGTAAACAGGCAAAATTAAACCTTGCATGCAAGAAGTCAGATTTGGTTTTTAAGCAGTCAGGTTGGTGTGTGTTGGGTTTGTTTGGGGGTTGTTTTTTGGGTGTACATCAGGGTTATCACCTTCACCTGTCCTTCCTAAAAGCTTGTGCTTTTATAATTACACTGAGAGTTTTAGTCATTGATTCAGATGGGCTTAAGTTAAGAAGAATGATTCCTGTCTCTTAAGGTAATGGTAACTACCCTGAAGGGTATTATAAATCAATCTGATGAGACTTACTAACTTTTAAAGTGTTAGAAGATACATCTGCAAAGCTGAAACACTTTGAATGTTGTCAAATTGCATCTCATGGACTATCAGCTGTCAACCTACAGGTGAGGTATGCAGTGCAAGTTAATGCATGTGCTGAATCCACACCAGGTTTGAATGTCAGTGCCAGCTCCTGCACTTAGGACCGGGATGCAGAGTCATCCCTGTCATTGTTTTGATCCAGCTGAATCCCCCCAAGTCTGTCACGATGGCTGCAGAGTGATGAGAGCCAGGGGGCTGGGGATGTGAAGGAACCTGTGCTTGGATCAGAAAGAGTTAAGTGCTGGGGAATGTAAACCATTGGAGCTACTTACTAGCTGTGGCACCTGAAATACATCCATCGATTAAGCAGAGTAAGATTTATTTCCAAGTATTTCCAGCTGTAAATGACGGCCAGTTGTATGCACCTTCTTGACGTCTTTTCTGCTCCCACGTGTTTGCATTTACCAAGAGCACTTATGAATGAAGGGATGGTCCTCTGTGCTTACCTTGTAAATCTTCATTTAATATTAATCTGTGGATAATCTTTACTTAAGAGTATTAATATTTTCTTCCTTATGATTGTGGGAAACTTAACACCTCCAACTACCCAATGTGGAGAAGTCTGCTTTTTCTTTTCATGTATATGAAGAAATGTGTATGAAGGGCTTATTTGATTGCCTTTAATTTCAGGATCTCTTATAAATTCACCTCAGTTCCCCCACTTCTGTGATTCAGGAATGTTCTCTCAAGTGCCACAAGTTGGCTGCTGCAGCTGGCAGAGTGTTTCAAACTAAAATTTGCTGAGGCTAATAGGCTCTCATATAGATGCTGTTTAACATTTGCAATTCCAGTGCTTACTGGAGGTATATGTATTGCAATTATATAAACAGCAGAGCTTAACAGCAACTGACAACAATCAATCAGCAGTTTTAGAATTGACTAGGTAAAGCTGGAAGTATTTTTAGTTACAGCACTTTCTCTTGTGTTCCCCATCTCCTGTGGTTTTGATTGCATTCTTCTTTTTAGAAATGGCATTTTGTCTTCTCTGTCATGTGAAAGCCTGATGTGCAGAGAATACCTTCACTGTAGAAACAGTGAAACTCGCTACAGGCTAAGCATATTGAAAGGTGCAAGTGAAATGGTGCATTCTTTTGCCTTTCACTTGTGGTAATTTGAATTTCAAGGTCCTTGTGAACAGTTGTAGATGTGAGGCAAAGGCTGACAGTGTCCTGCTCTGTGTGTGTATATGGCTTATGAACTCACATCTGTTGATAGAATCTGTCATCTGGTTGTGCTACCATCTTCATTTACTATTACTACTGAATCGGGTGGTCTTGATGAAATATTTAGTAATTTATTTCTGGTTAACTCTGGAAATGTTAATTCTGGCTGTGAAACTGATTTATAAAAGGACTTTAGGTACCAGACTTACTATTTTTCAGTACTTTTTAACACTACTTTTTCAGCACCTAGAAAAATAATTGTTGTTTGTAGTATCTAGAGAAGCATTGTTTATTTTGTGTATATCAGGAAAGATTATTTGCACTAACCTGAAGTTCTAGTATTGCGTTTGGGTAATGATATATGGCTGACCAAACCTGGTATTGTTTTCTGCTACGTGGAATGATTGTGGGACTGAAGGAAAAAATGGAGACTGAATACCTCTGAAACAAAGAGGTTGTACTTATGTACAATCTTAAAGTGTATAAAGTTAGTTTCCTCCAATAATGTTTGTATGGGAGGATTTATTTTTATTCTTTTACTCCAGTTCAGTGGAAATGCTGTATGGTTTGTGGTCTGTTTACTAAGTGTTTGGCTGATTTTCTGGCTTATATCTACAGCACTTGGGATTCCCAGGTGGCCCCCGTGCAAATAGTGTAATTGGGTCTGGGACAGCTTAGCTTGTGAGATCGAGTGCATTCAGTTTGGTGTGGCTGTAGCTACAAAAATAGCATGCCTTGCAAAACAGGCCTTCTGTCTGCCACCCACACCAAAACCCAGAGCTTGATCCTGTAGGCAGTTAATACATTTGTCTGGAAGGCTGATTCCCATCAGCAGATGCTTTACCTGAATCGGTGACCACCAGGCAAAAAAAAAAAAGTATCGGTAGTCACTTTATATATAAGAAAGTGCAGCAGAATGTTGCCCTAGATACACTTTTTAAAACACTTTTTACTTGGGACTGCAGGGCTTAACTGTTCCCCTGTAGCAGGAGGCGATTCTGTGAGTGAATTCTGTTTAACTGGCGTACTTCAAAAGACTCTTAAATTCAGCCATGAGGCAATTCTGGTTCTCCTTCAGTACTAGATTATTAAATTAAATGGAGTGTTAGCGTGAGTACCTTTTTTCTGGTGTACTGTGTAAGGGAATAGATGAGTTCCTGGGAGCCCTAGTTGTAAATTAGCTGACTGGAAAGCCCTGTTTCCGTGACTAGTGGCTCTGGCAGTTTTGTAACTTCAAAAGTTAGCTCTAATTTTTTATGCTCCCAGTCAGGTGCGGCACTGGATGATGCCTGGTTCTCCTTTTTATTGTAGCAGTCTTGAGGGTAACGTCCTCATAGGGAAAGGGAATTCTTGTCTTTTTGTCTTGGACAACAAAGGTGTTTGTTTTGACTTCTGATGTACAAATCAGTTTGACCTTTCTACTGAAGAAAAAAAAAGAAGTTTTCTGAATTCTATCATTGCTGGTCTGGGAAAAAAAAAGCTGTACGCATTAATAAGAAATGTATTCATAGCTCTTATTTTTTAAAAGCCAAACCTTCCTGTTTAGTGTCCCTGAAAGTGAAACTTCTCAAGCAAAGTGCATTCTGGGCATGAAAAGCCAGTTCATTTCTTTTTGTTATATTTGCAGCTTTTATGTGCCGAGACATGCAGTTATTTGAAACTGTTATTTCTTAATGTGGAAGTGAAATATGTAACCACCAGACTTCATGAGGCTTCATCTCAAAGATAAAATTGCTGGCCTTTTATATAAATGAAGATCATGAAAACAAGGCAGAGCATTTTTTAGATATTGCTTATGTATAGTAGTTAATTGATTTAGAGTTTAGATTCCCTGCTTGTGTGTAGAAGTCTTATGTGGGGAGCTGTGGATTTGTCAGCTGAACAGGCAATTGAATTGTAATGATAGCTTTGAAATTTTTGCTCAGGGTACAGTACTTCTTGTAGAAGATTACTTGCTGCTTTTTCTCACGTGGAACTGGTTAAAGTCATATTCTCCTAAATGCTAAAATAGTACTTTAAATGCTTTAACTTTACCTTTGCATCTCTGAGTTCAGAGCTGAATTAATTTCTTAGCAGTAGTAACAGAACAACATGACCTAGTTGGTATCTCCTAGCTTGAAGTTCAGGAGATGATCTTACCCAAGGCTTTCAACTAGCCTAACAAAACTGAACTTGTTTTCTTATCCTTTCTGAAGTTTCTGGTTTTAGCAACGTTCACTCTCATTATGGAGAAACTATCCATTGTTCTGTAACTGTGGCTTCTTATTGAACACAGAGTAGAATCGTGTCGTGGTAGGGAACTTACTATAGGTGAGACTGGCAGTAAAGTCTAGTAAATGGCAGTGTAAGAGACTATTAAGACCTAATACTTTGAGCAAATAATGTTATATAATATTAATGTTAATATTGTGTCAGATTTGCAAAGGAATTTCAGTCAAACTACTTCAGTAGCTGCCAAAAGTGAGGCTTGGGAACAGATGTTGTAACTGTAGTCTTAAAATCTTTTGACAGCTCTTCAAATAGCTCTAGTGTTTCTCAGCTTTACAGTGGAGTGTTTTTGCAGGGCTTACACCTCTTACTTTGCTTCTCTCCTTGTCCCTAGTCCAGAATGGGCCTCATTTTGACCCCGTTACAGTCCTATGAAAACTCATGCTCTAATAACCATGTATCTAGCCAGGCAGCATGGGAGAAGAAAAGTGTTTGGATGGAGATGACAGCTGAGGTGGGGAGTGATGGCAATTAACTAGGAAGAGGAGCAGCATGCTTTGAGCTGAAAGCAAAGAAGGATATTAATTAGAATCTGGGACTGGGTTGGGGACAAGTTGTTCAAAACCTAGTGGAGGGGTTCGAGTTTGTTGGCTCTGTGGAGAGTATCAATCAGGTACTGAGGAATGATGCTGCCCCTGACATCAAGAGAAATGAGGACATGCCAGACAAAGAAAATATGGAAAAGAGCTGGCAGGGAGGAGGCTGGACAGGACAAGTAAGAGTAGAAGCTGGGATTTTGTAATGAAGGCAGGTGGGTCTGTTGGACAAGGAACTTGGGATGGTGAGAGAAAAACTGTAAGGAAGGGGGCTACCGTGAAACAAAACACAGTATGTTTTGTCCATTGCTGTTGGTAGCTATCATGTCTTCACTGCTTTAGCTTAGTATGTGTCTCCAGGTGGTAGAAATCAGTGTTTTGAGCAAATGGTTCTGTTTCTGATGATGTGCCATGTAGCTATGAGGATTAATTGTCTGGTCTTATCTTGTAATTAGGAGTTCTTACTTGTTGTTTTTTTTTTTTTTCTGTTAAGCTGCAAAGCAGTGCTTAAAAGTAAAGAAACTGGAGAAAGAAAGCACCCTTGAATACATAACTGTGTACCATTTCGTCCACTGGAACCCTTGCTTTATCCCTAGCATGAAGTGGCTGGTTTTAGTTAAGTGAAAAAGAGCTCAATGGTTTGTCTTCGTTCCCCAATACCTTACCATGCACTTCCTAGGTCGCTTCAGGGATACAGTTAATTTCCTCTTGGGTAGTCTGGTACGGCTTTCTGTACAGTTATTTATTATCAGGATGCTCTAGCGAGATGAGGAAGTGGTTTCCTTCCGATTTTACGCATGAGGAGCAAAGGCACGAAGAAGAGAAGTTCAGCTAGTTTTGCATGGTTAGAAAGGACTGGAACCTGAGTGTTTTTAGACCACTTTACATATTGCAGCCACATCCCCATCGAACTTGCTGCTTTTCTCTTGCTGCGATTCCATTTTAATACCATATGCTAATAACTTCACAGTTGTTTCCTGTGTTGGTTTGTCATCTCTTTGGACATGTAGCTGCCATAAAGGAGCTGGAGAACATGGCAGCGCTCAAGGTCGTGTTTATCACAGCAGCAGAAAGCAGTCTTTTCATTTTGTCATAAAGGCAAAGTTATTTCTTGTTTCTTCTTGTATAAATACGTTGCTTCCTCAGAGAAATGAGGAAGGATTAATTCTGCCATTGTGTGACTCTCAAGAACTCATACTCTGGTATTAGTAACTCCCACAAACTTTTGGTATTGATGCAGATTGGTGTGTTCCTTAGCTGTACTGCATTCACACAGCTCTAGGGCCAAACTTAAAGGGCTAAACTGCCATATGTTGTAAAAAGACACCTATTTTTAGTGTTTAAATGTTATGGAAAAATCGAAGTGGTGGTTTGCAACTTTATTAACAGAACTGTGGGCACTGAATTGCTTTCCTTTATGGTGAGGGAAGGAGGAATGAGCTGATTTTTATTTTTCAGTTGGGACTCTCTGAGTTGTCTACATTGCTCTGCTTGGCTGTTTAATTTGACAGATAGTTCTGTGCTACTGTAGCCACTGGAAGGGAGGAACCATAAACTCTTTCTGGTTTGTAGAGCCTTGTGGCTTCTCGAGTTTCTCTTTAGAAGAGAAACCATATCAACCAACGTAAGAAGTATAAAGCTGCTATTTCTTCTGTTGTTAGAAGGAAGGTTAAAAAGTCTTTGCTACCCTGTTCTTTGTTTGTTCATCACACAAAGTTTTTCTTAGGAGCTTCTGTTTAAGACACATCCTATGAATGAGGCTTATGCTGGTTAGAAAACTGTATAGTATTTAAAAAAAGAGAGTATTTACTCCTGAGTAAAGAAAAGAACAGCAGCCTCTGCTGATGAAGCTGTGTTTTTTTTGCCTTTTCTTGCCAGGCCTACTGTGTTGGCTTATGTTCAGTTAATATTTGGCTGTTCAGCTTTGCAGCTAGCAGGACTAAGAACACTTTTGCTGTACATTAAATTTGCTGGAAACTTGCTTTCTCTTGAAAGCTTTGCATTCATTAGTAGGAAATCTCTTTTGGGGTCGTAAGAGATTTTTCTCTGCTGCTGGTGAGGGGAATGGTCACAGGAGTGCTTTTGATCTGAAAATTCAGCCTGTACTCAGGGTTTCTTAGAAGCACAGCTGGGTTCTGATGTGATACTGGGTATGTGACAAACATTGCTGTTCAAACTTGAGGAACTGTCATGTGGAAAAGGACACTTAAAGATTTTAAACGATGGGAGCCTCAGGTGCTGTTTTCTGGCCTTGTAGGCTTTTTGTGTGTTCAGTTATGTGATCTGTCAGCTCTGCCCACTTTTACCTCTGTGGGTGGATTTATGCAATTTAAGTATCTTCAGTTCAAGTAAGAATTGCAGTGACACTCTGTAAGAGACCATGAGGTGCAACATGCTGAAACATCACTACGTGTGGGTGAGTCAGGAGAGCTGCGAGTAGCAGCACTAAAACAGAAAAGGAAGTACAGTCGTGATAAAACTTTGTTAAAAAAAGAAAAAAACAAAACCAACCAAGCACCAACAGAAAACCTGCACAAATTAACAAAAACACAACAAAAACCCCCAGAAAAACAACAAATCAACAACCAACTTGTCTCCAGAGGATGCAAATGCAATAAGGTGATATAGTTCATATTGTATAGTTACTCTCTTTGTGCATAGATTTTTATATGCATGTGTCTGTGTCTATAAAAACGCATGTGCATCCACGTACCTTCATGTGTGTGCATACACTTCTCAGGATGGTTAGCTATGTTATATCTCAATGTAATACTCAAGTAGAGCAGTTTGTATCCCAAGTGAATTTGAGCTGATGTAGACCCCACATGTCTTACTAGCAAACAGTATTTTAGTTGCTATCTGAAATACTTAAGTGGTTTTTCAAGGCTCTATTTTGGTATGCCAGGGATACAGGCTCTGCTTATGCTCTTGTTCCATCTGTTGGGGACAATCCTCTCTGCCAGGGGACAAACACGCATGCACTCGCTCTTCAGGGCACACTATGTGCTGCTGACAGTTGTCGGGAAATAAAAAATATCGAGTACAATATAGTTCAATTTTCAAAATGCGTTGGCTTTACAGCACTGCCAGAGTGATTCAATGCTGCTTAATTTTATGTTGTTGGTGTATATGCAGTAGCTTCAGAAAAAGGACTAAAAGTCACTAACTTAGTTATTTGTGTTTAGCTTCCACAATTACATAGCTTTAACTTCCTCAGAGAACGTTGTCTTTAGTTTTAGTATTTTTGCATGTTGAAAATTGAAAGCCAAATGCTTTCTTTAAAATGAAAAGCACAATTGCTGTGCTTGAAATTGGTCTATTAATATTTCCTGGTTCTGAATCAGTGTTAGCAAAAAAACCCCCACAACAACTAAATGTATTTAGTTTAATCCTAGTAAAATGCTGTTCTCAGCAAAAGGATTAGGAGTTTCATTTTTTTCATGTGTTGTAAATGAGCACAGGTTTGATTTAACAGTTCAAGATATTTCTTAATAACCTAATCATGAGAAAAATAAACTAATGTTAGTACTTAAGTGTATCTTTTTTCCAAGGACAGTGTTCAGTCTTTTTTGAGATTGTATTACAGGTCATCTTTGGAAGTTCAGAGGAAGGAAAAGAAATGGAAGACAGTGAGTGAAAGCCTTGTTAGATATGTCTGAATAGTCATAGTCATCTTAGTATTTTATAAATACCCTAATTCTTTAAAGTACATTTTGATGCTCTTGTGTAGTTCTTTGTTTGATTTAAAGCTGGTTTAGTTAAGATACTCTTTTTTCCCCTTGCCTTAGGAGATCCCAGAGTATGGATTTCTACACTTCATCCGTTGCCCTTTGCTGAAGGAGGGCACCTCATAAAAGTATTTTTTCTCTTGTCAGCCAGTTACTGTGCGTAACACCATCTCTTCCTTACTGCTGTCAGCTGCGCTCTGCTTTGCAAATTGCTGAGCTGCTGGTTCAGGACAGGCTTGTAACGGAAAGGCAAAGGCTGTGGAATAGAAGGAACCGGAAGGCAGGGTTCATGCTCTTGTTTTGTGTGTGATCAGATAGTTTCACTCTTACTGCTCTGTCCTCTCTAATCCTCTTTTATTTGGTATTTATATAGAAAGCTCTTCTTGCTGGTACCTCTGGAAATATCTGACATAAGTATCACTCTTTGTGTTTTCTTTTGCTTTGCCCCAACCACACTTTGCTGCTTTATTATCCCCTGAATACTTATAAAATCAAAATGTCTAGATTAACTGCTACTAGTAGCATCCAGTTCAGTAGTGCAGTAGCTCTGGTTGTTATCCTAGTGCTTCTGTCATTTAGTATCATTAATACTTGTAACCATCTCTACAGAGTTGAGGCTGGAACTGCCTGAAAAGGAAATGGTTTGAATTTAGTCTTTGAACTTTCATTTTTTTTCTTTTTTCCTCCCCCTCCCACCCTTCCTCCTGACTGAGCAGGTTGAGGAATCCTGGAAGCACATTTCTTAGGGTCTGTTTTTCAGCTCTCAATGCGGGGCCAGTTGGACTAGAAGTCCAGACAAGTTTTGTGTGAACTGTGCTTTGGAATTGGGGATGGCTTGTTGAACAGGACAAGTTTTTTTTGTTTTGTTGTGGTTTTTTGTTGTTGTTTTTGGGTTTTTTTTCCCTTTACACTGTGGTTCTCAGGGTTTCCCAGTGCTTGTAATTGGGACGCACTTTAATTGGGACAGACTTTGTGCCTGTAATAGGAGTGTTTGTCAGAAAACCAGACTTTTGGGTCTGAGTAAAGCTTGCAGTACAGAAGCAAACCTTTATTCTTTGTGAAGAGCCATGAGCACAACTCTTATCCTTTCCAAAATAGTGCTTCCAGAAAAAGAGGATAAAATTCTCACTTATGCAGTGGAACTGATCTTCAGGGTCAGTACCTAAAGCTTTTCTAGTATAATTTGAGCAGAAGAAGTAAATTCAGCATCTATTTTTTTGTTAACGGGGTTGAGTAGTGCTTATCATAGGCTGCAGATAATACCTGTTGAATGACACAACTCTGTCAGTGTCTGTTATTCTATGAGACTTTATCATGGCATATATTTCTTAGTTCATACGGGAATAATTCTGAAAATCTGGATGGGCTTTTGTAGTTTGACTTGAAAAAGTTTGGAAAAGGTCATCTTCTGTTCTTAGGTGGCTGTCTGTCTAGCCCTGCACCCCTCCCACCCATTTTGTAGGTTAATTATGAAAAGAAAACGTTTTGGGGAAGTTTGTCTGCGACACAGTAACCGTGTCCTCGGCCTGGAAACTGGCAATTAGTTCCTCCTTTGCTGTAGCACCTGCTCCAAAGAGGTGTCTCCGTGTACCTTGCAAAATGGCACTGATTTAATCGTCGAATAGAAATAATGTGGTCATGGTTTCTAAATATGCTGCGTTGTTGTTGACATAACTAGCTAGACTTCAAATAAATTATTTTGGAAAATATTTCTGAAAGCTACAGCCCTAGAACTGCCCCATGCTTAATGAGGCTTGCACCTTTTACATTTGACTTGCATGTATTAGTTTTATCTATGTCTGTGTTTATAGCAAACCACAGTACGTGTTGAGACTGAAACAGTATGTCAGGGCTTTGAGCCCCTCCAGAGCAGAAAGGACAGAAAAGTGTTGTCTAGTCTACTTGCCTGGTAACAGGGGATCAGCTCTGTCTGCTTGTCACATTTATAAGAAAATTATTACATTTGCATTTGTCTCATTGCCCAGCCTCTGACTCACTGGAAGGCGTGGATGGTAATGCGTGGTCTAATGTGTAATACATATAAACATACTATTTGAAATATATCAATATAAAAATATATTTAAACACAATATTAAATAATACTTGGTATGTGAGTTATTGTTTGTTTCAAAACCTTACAGACGGAGTATTTGGTTCAAAGTTGCACTGACAAGACCGACTGTACCAGCAGATCTGGGATTTTATTTCGTTGTCTTTGTTGACTAAGGTGCTCTAATCCCAGTTCTTTAATTGTTCTGATCATGCACATGTGTAGATGATTTAAAGAGGCCCATCCATTTTGCTGTGATGAAATGATCTGTAGTTATATGTTCCGTAAATAGGAGTAGCTGTCTAAAACTAGAATTTCCTTGTTTTAAGTTAAGTTTTGCTTTCCCAGGCCTGTGTGCTGGTTGGGCTGCACAAAACAGAGTTGGGGAACTGGTCCAGATTTCGAACTAGTTTTAACCAGGGAACTTACCCACGTTATCTCAGTGCTGTTCATGTGGGTACAATAGAGGAAATAAGGCAAGAACTGCTGCTTCTGCTGGCAGTCACAGCTTAAAATATAATAGGATAAAAGCTTTTATTTGAAGTGCTAGAGAGGTCGAAGGAAACAAATACAGATCTTAATTTTATCCTGAGCTTGCTCTTTAGAAAGACATTCTCCTTGAAGGTAGTTTAAGCTTTTGCTTTCTCCCATATGTGAGGGATTGTTTGTGTGTTGTGTTGGGGTTTGTTTGTTTGTTTGTTTTGTTTGTTGGCTTGATTTTTGGTGGGTTTATTTTGTTTGTTTGTTTGTTTTGTGGTGTGTTTTGTTTTTTCTTAATACATTAATTTCAAGGAATTAGTTTGCACTAATTTACTCGTGATAAATGCTAAGGCCTTTCATTTATCTCTGAAATCCTTTGACAAAGTTGTCTGGCTGTGAAGAGCACCAGATTTGCTTCTTACAGGAAAAAAAAAAAGGTGTGCAGTTCTCTTGTCTGTGTCACTGCAGAAAATGAGCCAAAGAATTGAACAGTGGCCTGTGGCAGTGCTGTATGTTCTCCTGAATGTGAAGCTTCTCCGTTAAAGATGTTTTCTTTTTCCTTTAGCATGGTTTGTTAGCTTTCTGAAAGGAGACCTAAGGATGTGACTCAATCTTGCAGAAGGAAGGAAACATGAAATATAGGCTGTTCTCCTGTTCGGAACTTAACAGCAAACCTTTGCAGCAGGCTCAGTATTATTGCTAAATAAATGTAGAACCACTGTACAGTGCATGGAAAGTAGGGACAACATAGGCATGGGTGTGTTCTTGGCTTTGTGAAAAAGACACTGCAGTTAATGACATCTTGCATGTAAGTAAAAAAGCAACCTACCCCTTAATTTAAATAATTTTGATCCAAAGGAGTGTCAAGTCCGGTTCTTTCTCCCTCTCTTTCTTATGATGTGGGAACAAAATGCTTTGTATCCTGGTTGGTATGAGATGGTGGATTCAGGTTTGCTGACACTGGTGTGCAAACAAGCGAGGTGTGGACAGGATGACAACAATACTGCTAGTTCTCCATTTTTCATAAATACTTGAGTCATTTTGTCATTCATATGTCTGAATATGATGATTCCTGTCATCTGTTTATCACTAATGAATTTGTGCTCAGTACAAATTAAGAAGTTGAAGTTGTAAGCATCAATATTAAACTTCATGTTTTATGATAGACTTTTTGGTTTTTTGTTTAAAAGTAGTGTGCTAGCTAAGGAATAGAAGATGCAGCAGCCAGTTTTGTCTTTTATTACATTCTTCATCATAAAACAACAAACTCAAACAAACCACTAAAACCATTGCCCGCCCCGCAAGTCAAAACTAGTAGTCCCCAAAGCAAAGCATTAAAGAAAAAATATGAAGCTTCCGGAAAACAACCTTACTCTAATAAAAGCTGAAGAGTTAGAAATGAATAAACAAAACCACACCATATTATCATTGCCTTTTTCTGCTTGTTTGCAGAAATTGGGTCTGCATGGATTTCAGAAAATGATTGACCTAGTTTCTTGGCTGGTAAATCACTATATATGCCTACTTTCTGTAAAATCTGGTCATAGACAAAACTAATGTTTAAGATGATTTAATATCTTAGAATGTACATATAGGATACTGACTTAAACGTCTTAGGCCTTGAGTGTGTTGCTCTGCAAATACAAATTTTGTGACTGAGTTAAGCTTCAGTTAGAGTCGTTTTTGCTGCTGTGTACAGCAGGAGAAACAGGTTAACCTGCAGAATGGAAAAGGAACAAGTTCTCCCTCCTTTTGTTAGTGTGAAGCTAACGTGCTGAAAAGGGGGGAGTGGAGGGCAGGAAGAATGTACTTGCCGATTAGCAGCTACTGTAGTTGTCAAACAGAGCTGCACTTAATTTTATGCAGTGTTAGACAGTCTCGTTTACTATGTAATTGTACAATTCTGCTAGTTATTGCTTGCTTACTTTTCTGAGCTGTATTGTTTTTCTTCCCTTTATGAAAATACTATAAAAACTGGATTATTGATACTGGTCTGCACGAAATGGAACTTGATAGCTTTTGGTACTTGAAAGTAGGATTTTTCTGCTAAGAGGTGTAGTTCAGACTGGTTTTTTTAGTTATAGTGGTTCCTGTTTGTATTAAAATATTGTGTAAACTGCAGCTATTTTGGTGGCTTCACTTTTTCTGAAGTTAGTAGCGTTCTATAAACTACACACATAAGCTATGTGAAAAAACAAGAGCAAAAGTGTCATGAAAGTTATTATAGTATAACACGCTCCCCCCCACCCCCTGACTATACCACCACCTCCCACCTACCCCACCCCATGTCCCCTATCTCCATCTTATCCCATCTGTGGGTTTAATCCCACCTTCCCACCTGCTAGCGCCCTGTGCTTTCTGGGTGCTTTTCTGTTTCCCCCCACTGCTTTTCTAGCGTGCCAGGCTGGGGTGGTGGCAGGTTCATCCCTGCATCCCACCATGGCTCCTGGGGCCCTGTCCCAGTGATGCTGAATTGCTGAAGGGTCAGGACGTCGTTGGAGGTCTCAGGGACATTGTAGTTGGGGGTGAGCAGCTCCGCGGGCAGGGAGAGACAGCTAATATGGTTGGAGATGGCTCTGCCAGTGCCAGCAGGGTCCCCAGGTATGGTGACACTGCCAGGACTGTCCTGGGTGACGAAGGAGCAGTCCCGTAGCATCTGCTTCTGCAGTGGCTGCTCATCCGCTGGGCCTCCGACAGCCTGGGTGTGGGGGGCAGCACAGTGGCTGGGCATGGCGTTTCCTGGTGCTGCCCCTGTGGGGGTGGCCATGTCTTGAAGGCTGAACCTTGCAAACCGCCTCTTCATGTCCTGATACCCAGGAAAGCCCCGCAGCAGCACTGGTGTGGTGGGGGCTGCTGCTCCCCTCCAAAAGCTGAAAGGTGTGTAGTGTTGTGGTTCACCCTGGGGGGTCCCAGGGACTGCCCAGGCTGGACAGGTCCTGGGGCCTCCAACAGTTTTGATGTGTGGGGGGGCAGCACAGTGCCTGAGGGTGTTGTTGCCTTGTGGTGCCTCCCTGGGGGTGCATCTGTTGTCAAGGCTCAGCCTTGCAAGCCGCCTCTTCATGTCCTGGTACCCACAAAAGTATGGTGGCAGCACCGACCTGGCTGGGGCCACTGCTCGTCTCCGAAGTTTGAAAGTTGTGAAGTGCTGTGGTTGGCCCTGGTGGGTCCCAGGGGCCACCCGGGCTGGAGGGTTCCTGGGGTCCCGCAGGGCAGCACCTGGCAGAGACACAGCATGATGGCCAAGTGAGGTGGTGGCTTGTGGAGGCGGGTTGGTGGTCATCCATGGGGTGCAGAAAAATGGGGTCAAAGAGGCAGCCACAGGGAGCCATGCATAGACCTGCATGGGTGAGTGAGAGCTGTGCTGGGCAAGGGGGACTCTCCAAAGTCACCTGCTGAGCCAGCCCTGACTGTTGGTGTCCCCTGGCTCTGCACCAGGCATGTGGGGAGTTTGTGGGTGGGGCATTCCCTGTGGGGTGACCTGCTGTGCTGGCAGGATGGGGTTGCAGATCAGGGAGGAGAATC
>VWYH01000207.1:1654-11749 GCA_013399365.1 Pampusana beccarii | reverse complement strand
GAGCTGGCAATGTGCACTTGGAGTCCAGAAGGCCAGTCCTATCTTGGGCTGCATCAAAAGGAGCATGTCCAGTAGGTTGAGGGAGGTGATTCTTCCCTTCTACTCCACTCTGGTGATACCTCACCTGGAGTACTGCATCCAGCTCTAGAGCCCTCAGTACAGGAAAGACATGGACCTGTTGGAGAGGGTCCAGAGGAGGATCGCTTTCCATGTATGTAGAAAAAGCTGACTATAATTACAAAAAATTTGAATTGTGTCTTTCAGACTCCAACTACCATTTCAAATTTGTGTCAAGATGTACCAGTCCTGCTTTATTGTTGTTGTTGTTGTTATTATTATTATTATTATTATTATCTGCATATTAGTTCATCTTCCTGGGCATCTGGCAGCCTAACTACAACTGCTATCTATGGCAAATAAGACCTGAAACCCTAGACCTGGCTGAAGAGAAACAAAACACTTGCCATGAGCCAAATGCTCTTCTCTCCCATTGTTGTGTGTCTTTTGGGTATTGCTGATCTTTTGTTTCCTTTTTCTAATTCATTAGCCTTGGCTGGCTCCTTCTGTCTGGCTGACTTCACTGCTGTCCTGCCCTTCATCCTGGAGCCTGTTTTGCAGGTGAGCTTTGTAGCTGCTTGACCTTCAGCCTTGCCTCTGATCACAGCTCCTGTACAAGTTCTTGGAAAGGTGCAAGTTTCTCCACTTCCTTACTAGGACTCACCCTCACTTATCTTGGAGATCTGTCTTGTCCTAGCATGGCCCTAGTCATTGGCCATGTCTGGCCGTATCTAAATAAATATTGTCCTGCAACAGGAAGCGGGTTATGGCATTACATCTGCCTTGCTGTAGTGAGTGTTTTCACTAGTTCCTTTTTCTTATGTAAACTTCCAGCTCAAAGTAGCTAAAGGACTCAGCTGCTAGGGTACCTGATATTATGTGAAATGTGAGTGTTGACAGGCCAGGGAATTTTCTGAACAACCAGGTTTTCTAACACATCGCCATACTCTTCAAAACAGAGTGGGAGTTGAGATGCCTTTCATCACTGTGAAAGTAGAAACAGACCCCTTTATGCTGCTGCAGCTTTATTACCCTTCACTGGCTCATCTGCTCTTTCAGACAGTTTTTGTGTTAAAGAGACTAACAGAGAGAGAAAAGAAATTAACAGATGAACAGAAGATGGTATTTCTGGCACCAACTGAACAAAGGCTTTCACTGCTGTGAGCACAGAAATCTTTCACATGGTGTCTAGAACATAGTTTCCAAGAGGTTTCTGAAGGCAACCTTGCATCTCAAGTGATCGGTCCTCTCATTTTACCTCCTTCCAGCTTTCCCTCACTCAGTTGCACAGATTCTTGTCCATTAAGCAATGGATTCTTAAAACAGAGGGTTAGGTGGCATGATAAAATACAATGAAGATAACCTATTGTAGCATTTCATTACAGTAGGTGTATCAGAACCCTTATGAATTTGGTCTTCACTGAATGCCCAAATCTCTCCTCAGAAGGGCACAGTTGGAAATGTATAAAAAAGTTTTAAACCATTCAACTATTGAAAGTCCCATCTGAAAAGAAGTGGTTGGGAATAAATTAGATGGCAAAGCAGGAGTACATAATTACCCAGACTTAATAGAACAAAAAGAATAAAAAAGATTAAAAAAAGACTTAATAGAACCAAAAAAAGAGAACAAAAAATATTTGCTTTACCAGGACAATGAGCCACCAGAGGCTGATTAATGCTATAGGTAAAGTTAATTACCTAAAATTTATTTGTTTGATTTCTTTTGTCCCATGCCTATCTGTTTCCTTTCACTCTGGTTCTATTAGAAACTTCATCAGCTCATCTTTGATTGCTCCAAAGCCTCACATATATCCTTTAGCACACAGCCAGTGCAAACTTTTAAGCAAAGTAACTGAAAATAAGTAAAAACAATTTGTCTAAAAGTGTTTTTAGAATAATAGAATTGTTTAGGTTGGAAAAAACCTTTATTATCATTGAGTCCAACCATTAACCTAGTGCTGCCAAGTCCACCACCATGTTTTACATGTCCCTAAGCACTATGTCTACATGTCTTGTAAATACTTTCAGGGATGGTGACTCAACCACTTCCCTGGGCACCCTGTTCCAGTGCCTGATAACCCTTTCTGTGAACAAATATTTCCCAATATCCAATCTAAACCACCCCTGGCACAACTTGAGGCCATTTCCTCTTGTCCTATCACTCGTTACCTTGGAAAAGAGACTGATTCCCACCTCACTACGACCTCCTTTCAGGTAGTTGTAGAGATCAATAAGGTCTGCCCTGAGATNTGGCCTTTTTGACCACCTGGGCACACTGCCAGCTCATATTCAGCCAGCTGTCGTCCACCATACCCAGGTTCTTTTCCACCAGGCAGCTTTCCAGCCACTCTTCCCCAAGCCTGTAGTGTTGCATGGGGTTGTTGTGACCCAAGTGTGAGACCTGGCACTTGACCTTGTTGAACCACATACAATTGGCCCCAGCCCATTGATCCAGCCTGTCCAGATCCCTCTGTAGAGCCTTCCTACCCACAAGCAGATCAACATTCCCACCCAACTTGGCGTCATCTGCAAACTTACTGAGGGTGCACTGAATCCCCTCATCCAGATCATTGATAAAGATATTAAACAGAACTAACCCCAATACTGAGCCCATAAGAGTAACATTCTTATGCTCCAGAGAAACTTACGCAGATGATGCTATATTTTCATTTTAATAATTAAAGTCATTTTAGTATACAGACTTGCTCTGGTTTCAATGTTAATTTAACAGATAGCTATAAACTAGAAAAAAAATGCTCTTGTCAGCATTTGGAATTTCAGCAAGCATTTCATGATATCAGCACTGCAATTTTCTCCCCCAAAATTAATAACTGGAATTATATGTCATCTTATATCACAAAAGTATCTCAGAATTCAGGTAAAACTGAATCCTGCTTTTTTTATTATATTTTCCACAATATTAATTTCCCAAATATATCTATACATTTCCAGGCTAAATAAACATTGTTTTAAATGTCTTGGGTACCTGTTGGAAGACTGGTTTTTAAAAAGAAACAAACCATCAAAGCAATCAGTCAAATTTGATTAGATAACTAACATATTATTGAAACTAGAAGGAAAACAGCAAACCACTGTAATAGATAAATTATATTTTTTATTATAATCTCTTTATATTTTATCAATAAAATAATGCACATCTCTTATATTAACAAAATGGTGGTTCTTCTCTTTCTTTACATTTTTTGTTGAATATGTTATCATGTCTCTAAATACTAAAAAGTTAGTTTTTAAAAGTAAATGTCATCCATTCTATTATTAGGAGCTAGAAGGTATCCAAACAATTAGGCAAATGTGTTTGTGCATGTTGGACTAAAATGAATTAATCTTTAAAAAACTGAAGGTATTTCTTATCCTATGGCCAAATATTCTCTTCACCCACTCAAAAAGTAAAAGAACCAGTCAGTAGGAAAACATGCGGTGTATAAGTAATTCTTCAACTGATGATATAGGACAAGAAACACTCTTATAAATAAAAGGCATCAATATTGTTATGTTGCTGTCAGATGGCCTTTCTGATGGGCTACTTTCAGCATTTATTTCATTAATTTATTATCAGTATAAATCTATTTTTTGCAATTATGAAGGGCAGCTGTGTATTTTTCTTTATAGTAAAGACTGTTTTCTTAATCATGTCATTAAAAATAATTTCATGAATGGACAGGAGTACAGAATATAACAGTGCAATCTGGGTTAGGGTCATCAACAGATTATCTCCAGGTTATCACAGGATTATACGATTACCCCTGTGAAATGTAGATGTGTTACAAATTAAAAATGAATCAGATTTTACAGAACCTATTATTAAGTCAAGATAACAACTGTTGGCCTACATGTATTTAAGTCATGCTGCATTTCAGCATGGATTTCATAATTAATGCAGTGAAGCATGAAAACACTAGTAAAACACTAGTAAAAAAATGAGCCAGCACTGTGCCCTTGTGGCCAAGAAGGCCAATGGCATCCTGGGGTGTATTAGAAGGGGTGTGGTTAGTAGATCGAGAGAGGTCCTCCTCCCCCTCTACTCTGCCCTGGTGAGACCACATCTGGAATATTGTGTCCAGTTCTGGGCCNATCTTCTCAGTGAGGGTGGTGGAACACTGGAACAGGCTGCCCAGGGAGGTTGTGGAGTCTCCTTCTCTGGAGACATTCAAAACTCGTCTGGACGCCTTCCTGTGTAACCTCATCTAGGTGTTCCTGCTCCGGCGGGGGGATTGGACTAGATGATCTTTTGAGGTCACTTCCAATCCCTAGCATACTGTGATACTGTGATACTGTGATACTGTGATACTGTGATGGAGGTGAGAACTAACAATCTTCCATGCCCAAAGATATGCAAAAGGAATAAGAAGACATTGCTTAGTCTCCACTCCTCCTTTTACATCTGCAATAAGATCAGACACAATTTGATCCCAAGCAATGAAATTATTATTGCTTTCAAACTGCAACAGAGAGCATAAGAAAGGTTGTGCAGTAAATGCTTTTAGTAATCTCCAAGATTATTCTGGCCAGTGTCACGGAATGGAATTTTACACAGCTTTAATCTAGCAGCAATTTAGGATTTATTAAGGTAGATCACAAGTTTAATATATGCTTTCTAATAATGCTTAATCAACAGCTGATTAACAAATTTATTTAAAACAATTCAATGGGATTTGTTATAATTAAAACAGCAACTTGATTACAGATTCAATTATGTCAAAGGTCACACCATACTTAATAAAGAGAAAGTTAAATCACTTACATATAGACACACACAAAGGTATATGATTAAAAGCTTACATACAAATCTATAAACACACACATACTCATGCGCATTAATCCATGGATTGTTTTAATATATTAACACACACTAACCTATAGCTTTGTATGTGGAATATATGCAGTGGTATACCTATAAAATTTCCATCTCAAGTTAAGCAAATTACTCACATTAATGCAATGGCATTTCTCAACAGGCGATTCATTGAAACTCAAGAAATCTGTCCTCCCCTACAGCTTTGTGGTGTTGGTTCGTCATGAGATGTCTCTGAGGGGTGTCCCATCTCAGAGGGAGATATTGAGTCACAGCCAACTGCGATCCAGAAGAACTCAATGGGTCTCACTTGAGGATTGCTGTTTATAGGATCATGAGATCGTTGACTTGAGTCAGTATTTTTCCACTGTAGCCACTCTTAGGATGAGGTAATATTCTGGCAGCATCCAGAACTCTCTAAATCATATAGTTCTGGTACTGTTTCACTTGGGCTGAGTCCCAGGTAGCAGGTGTATCAAACTCTCAAAAGTGACTGATGGTTACTACCTTTCCCAGGCAGAAAGGGAGTCTTTTCCCATACAACAGGAGCTCCAAGAGCATAGAGGGTATGCTTCATGTCTTGACTCACCACGGTTGTGCCTCAGTTTCCCCAACTTGACTGCACTTACACAATGGGGAATTGTTCTCAGCAGAGCTACAGAATGCATAGGGGTGCCTCAGTGCTCCATCTTACCGCACTTGCACAATGGGAATTGTTCTCCCCAAATCATGCCTGACCACCCTGGCATCCAGGTGGTTGAGTGACCCAGGAGATGGGGGGTTGCAACCACCACAGCCAGCAGTTAGAATGCCTTTGGGGATCATGAAGAAATATGTGCCAAAGCAAGACCTCTGCTGCAATTCAGCCAAACTTAGTGCCTCAAATGCTGTAAATTAACTTAGCTCAGTTAATGACTGTTTCAACCTGTGAGGATTTTTTCAGGCTTATCTCTGCTTACACTTCTTAAAGAAGATTGGGGTATATTTTGTCCAGGAAAGGTCAGTTAATGTCTTTCTAAACATGTTTCCTTACCAAGAATGTTTACAGCTTGTTCTGGAACACTTTCCAGGGACATTTGTCCTTTGATAAATTTCCAGTATCTAAGTAAACACAAGTCAAATTACTCATTCTTTCTTTTTTGGGGAGACAATTTTTTTTTTTCTCATGCCTAACATGTTCATCATTCTGTCTTCTGTTTTGAAATCACCTTTCAATTTGCTGTGTTCGACAGCCATTTTTAATGGGGAGAAGAGTGATGCTTTTAAAATTTTACTTATGATGCCTTGCTCAAGAGAAGCTATGAGATTTTTCAAAGGTGGCTGTCACAGCAGTATTGTAATCACCCAGAGTTCCTTTGCTGAAGTTAAACATAAGCATTTTACTAAATATTTGAGCTCATGATTACATCTAAGTAGATATTCTCATATTAAATAAGTTGGTGCCTTTTGGTCTCCATTGGGTAATGAGTGAAATCCTAGTACCATATAAAATGCAGGAATGTTGTCAATGCTTTTGATGATGCCAGAGTTAGTTATGGATGATGTAATAATTTTATATTTACTATACATCTTTCCTGGCTATCTAGACCTGGATATAACTTGGATATTGTAATATATTTTCAGCTATATGTGTGAAACACATGCAACTTCTTTAAATCTTTAAGCATAACAAAAAGATTAAAAATAGAGGAGAAAAGCAACCTAATCTTGTTTATAACACTGAGATGTTTCATAATATAGTTCTTATACTTTGGGCAATTTACGTTTGTCATGTCGTCATTTCAACTTTTAGTATTAAGTTGTTTACAAATATGACTTGCTGGAATGTAAGTAATCAATTTCTCTATTTTTATGTCATCATAGAATCATAGAATCATTTAGGTTGGAAAAGACCTTTAAGATCATCAAGTCCTACTGTTAACCTAGCGCTGCCAAGTCCACCAGTAAACCATTTCCCTAAGCACCACACTACACATCATGGCTGAGCACTTTGGGACCATGTATGCTAATGAATCAGTAGTTGTATTTCTTCTTAATGATAGAGTATAAGAGGGCACACAGAAATCACAGCTGTGTAAAAATTAATAGAAATCTAGCCAACCTGATTACAAATGGAATATGGTGTTTTTTCATTCCCTAGATGAGGATTTGTTGTCATCTCTTTGAGCAGAGCTGTCCGAAAGAAAAATAATTCTATAATTTGGGCAGAATATTCTGGGGCACATACAGGTGTGTCCTTGGGTCTCCCTTGTATCCAGACCCTTGAAACTGTTCCTGATCCCTTTTTAAAGGATTTGGTAATCACTCTAGACCTCACAGGCAGTACATTCTTTGTGTTCAGGACCTCCAGCTATCACACAAAGCAATAATAACCTCTGAAATTTCTAGGCAGCCTTTCCCAAAGTCTTTTTAGCCAAAGACACTCTCTGAAAAATTAGTGGTATTCCATGGATCACTGTGTTCGGCCTTCCACACCTGTCACCACCTCTCCCTTGCCCTGCCAGCTGTGCTGCTGGTGCTGGCAGGACTCTCACACAACCAGGCTCACCAGGCAGGCAGGACCCTAGGTCAGGATCACAGCCAACTCTGCCCTGGCTCCTCAGCATGCTGGTTCCAGGAGCACCATGCAGTTGCTTCTTCAGGCCAAGACAGCTTCACCAGGTAAGCTCTGCACCTCACCTGGGTTTATACTTCACCATTAGCAAGTTGGTGCTTTAGAATATAGCAGTTTATAATAATTGAAAACAAGGACCAACAAAGAAAGTTTTTTCTAATCAAGAACTAGGTAAATTAAAAGGGGGAGGAGAAAACTGGCAATTCTCCTTCTCTTCCCTTTATCTGAGTCCTTTTTGTTCCCAGTTCTACTGCTTCTATATCTTGGATCTACCTGACATCTCCACTATCTCTCTCTCTTTGATAACCCTTCTCTTTTTTTTCTAGTAGCTTTTCTTTCTCTAGTTCTTCTTCACCAAGATTTTTTCATCTTTCTCAAGTCAGCCAATCTCTAACTTCTCACAGTATTTCTTTTCTTTCGACTTCCTCTAGCACTGCTATCTGGGAGATAACCGACATTCAGACCTTCACCAGTTGCTTCCCTGGTTAATGTAGTCACCAGCACTGCTCCTGGAAACAAGAAGAGGAGCTTTCAAAACTCCTTTGCTGCTGTTGCCTTCACTGATTGTAAAGACAGAAGTAAGGGGCCTCAGCCTTCTGCCTCTACCCCACTCTTTGTAAATTTTGTCATCCCCACATAATAAATCTTTGCCCGGTAGGCACTTATATCTTTTCTGCTGGTTCTACTACTGTCACTTTTACACTCACAATAAAGGAGCTGAAAACTTTTGTAAAACACAATGCTAGCAGTAACAGATGACATTCTCAGCGTAACTCATTCAACTCCTTCAGGTGGTCTCCTAAGATTTCTTCTATATCTATGAATTCCTACTGTTTCCAGATGGGCAACCAGTGGCTTTATGAAACAAGAATCCAACAGGATCCAGTGTTCTATTGAAAAAACTTGGCTGGCTAACCAACAACAACATGAATTTGATGGAAAACGTTCATGAAGAACATTTCTGTTAAAAATGGTATCTGGACAGGTGATAAACTTGTTTATTATGTCTGCAACTGCCACCAGTCTTGGTTTATATGTTGATGTCCTGCTTCACACCTTTTCCCTGTCCATTTATTTAACATTCCAGCTTTTAACTTGACCTTCAGCCTGTACAGTGAAACTATATCCTTAATATCATATATTTAGTTTGTTTTAGCTTAAACACATTAATATCAATACACTTTTGCCTTTACCGCAGAGCACTTATGTTTTGAATTCCACTTAAAATGCACTTGGCATCCTATGACTAATCTCAGAGAGATGAGCAGTGGAGATTGCTTGAGGCAATAACAACTTTAGTTGCTACTGTTAAATTTCTCTTCAGTTGTGACTCAAAGCCTTTAGTAAGGCAGCTTATTCCTTTGTAGTGATACAAAACAGACAGTAACTTAAGATACTCAACAGCTAACACTAAACACCATCTTGCCTATATGTAGTTGAAAAAATATTTTTAGTTTAGAATAACATGGGTCACAATCAGTGACCCAAATGTGAAAATATATTATGTCACTTTGGTTAACAGTGAGTTCTTTAAGTCCCCAGCCTAATAGAGAGAGCTCATGAACTTAACTAAAAATAAATACTCTTTGGACAGGCAAAATAGCAGTGATATTTTCATATTCTTGTAGACAAGGAACTAGTTAGTAAATTCGCATATACTGGAGATCAATGGAAAATTTTGTCTATGAAATTAATTAATCCATAATACTTCTGTCTGAGTAGCACCTCCAGTTAATTATGCATTTCTCACAGTTAGTGACCAGGTCTTTGCCAAGTATTCATCTTACTTTGTTCTCACAAATACTGCTTCGAAAAGATGCAAACTGCATATTGTTGAACGAATCCTGCTATATTTTATTAATTAACTATAGATAAATATATATTTCATTAACTACTTAGACCTTCCTTCCTTCCTTCCTTCCTTCCTTCCTTCCTTCCTTCCTTCCTTCCTTCCGTCTTATTCTTCTTTTCGCCTTAAAAACATTGTATTAATGCAAATACTCATATTTTTACCTTGTGCTCCCTTTTTAGGACAGCAATGTTCTGTCAGATTTCTCTTTTTTGCTAGTTTTCTTTCTCTCAGTCATTTCTTTTCTAGGGAAGATGATAGCTCTAGTACTCTGACAGATCCATTAACATTAAGCAAGAATAAACATCCCAGCTACTAGATGATGGAGAATCACACAACACAATTTTTTTTTCCCTTGAATTTGATGGTCAACAAAACAGTAATATTAACATTCAAACATGGTCCATGAACATTTGAGTTTAAACCTCACTCATACAAATGGAACAGTAACACCCCTTCCACCTGTTGTTTTGGAATTTGTGAAATCAGGCAAATATTACACCACCTTTACATTTAATTTCAAGGTTTTCTCCAATCATAATTTTACAGTTACTTACAAATAGAAGACAAAAACTTGAAGAACTCATGGGACACGTTATAACCATCCCTAGAACACCGCAGGTTGATGCCTGTTGAACAAACCAAAAATTCAGTTAAGTATTAGCTTGGTGCAAAAGTAATTGCGGTTTTGGACTGTGACTTTTTAAATAATTATAACTAGGCTCAAACACATCTTTATTAATCAAAATAGGAAACATTACA